>JBBPBO010001985.1:1143287-1160024 GCA_037974295.1 Cicer cuneatum
ATTTTTTTTTTTTTAAAGTTTAAGGTTGTCTTTATAAATAAAGACTAATATGTCATATTATAATGCTTAATAGTCTATTTTATATTAACAAATTTCAATAAATAATCTCATATATTTTTAAATAGACTATATAATCTCATATATGTTGTATAAAGTACAATTTTTAAATTTTTAAAAAATTAAATACATAAATTTCAAGACACTATTTTTATATATAATTTCTTAACATGTGTTTAGATAATTGTTAGTTTTTCCTAAAATAAAATAAGCTTAAATTAGCAAAAACATGAGATGAGGCATAGTTAATTAGATCACAACCATCTTTACAAGAAAAATGTTTAGTGCACACCTCATAAAATATGTTTATAGAAATATAATAGAATCTTAAAAAATATAAGATATATGTATCATTATTGTATTCACAATTACTTACCAACCACTCACTTACTACTTTCCAAAAGCCATTTTCTTATATTTGAATTTCAATATCAAGTGTGGTTGGCACTGGCAGCAGACCAACTTAACCTTCCATCTCGACTCATAAATCATAATAAATATACACTCACTTCCTTTCTTAGTGATGATAATTCAAAATATGCCTTTCTCCTATTGTCACCATTCTCAAAATTTAATGTGTCCTGCCCACTTCCTATTCTTTGCAGGGCCGTTGGTATATTTAATTAAATGCATTGCCACAAAATTTAAGACTCTGCATCTCTCTCTCTCCCCTTCCTATTAAATTTTAAGAATCTCATTCCACACCACATAGTTACTCCTTCACCATTCTTGTTATGCTTTTCTTGGTTCTTATTTCTAAGTACTATGTTTTTTATGGTGATGGATTAATTGAAGTTGAGTTACTTATATTATACAAACCACATTGGTAAGCTATTCTTGTTACATACTATTATAGACTCACATTGATTAACAACAAATGATTTTTATTGTTAATTTCTTCAGAAAGTGGAGGAACACGAAGGTTTATATATAGTTAGAAATTGAGAACTTATACGAGATATTGGTGCGGTTCAATCAGAAGATAGTACTTTTGTAATTCAACAAAGTTCTGTGTTATTTGATTGAGCCGTGCCAATATCACGTATTGATTGATCTAAAGAAATTTATTTCTCTTGTAGCGAAATCCGCAACATCGATAACAAAGGTAATTTTTTCAATGTGTTTTGTAATTTAATTGTACATGAATGAGATTGATTACCATTTATTTGATTCTTTTATTCTGCAGATTTGATCTTGATCCAGCAAAGAGTGATGATCAATTTCTTCTATAGGTGTGGGATCACACAACTAATGAATTGGTATGGTAGGTAGGAAATTTGTTGTACCTTCTTTTTATTCTTTATGAAGGTGGTAGGGAACTTAATTCATTAAGGTGGATCAAGAGGCCCATATATATAAGTCTTTCTTTTATGCCACTTTGCTTCTATTTAAAGGTTCTTATCTGAAAATGTCCCATCTTTTTTTCTTGCTTTTATGTTTAATTAAATCACTTTCCAGACAAATATATATGCATTAATTTTGAAAATATTTTTAACTAGAATAGGCGTAGAATGTGTCCTTATCCTTAATTGAAAATTATAAAAATTATTAGGCTGAACATCGTGTTTCGAACTGAACTGAAGATTATTGAAATTGTTATATCATTTTATATATAAACACACAAAAAAAGTCTAGACCGTAAATAGTATGTAAGATTGACCATTCGTAGTACTCTTTTTTGGATGAATTTGTTCACATTTAATTCCTTTTTTTTAAGTAAACGGCCACGTTCAATTTCTCCTTATATACTAATTAATAGGATTTTACTGGTATGTATTATGGATGTAATTTTTTTACACATATATCTAATCATCTCATCTAATTTATTTATATATATATATATGTGTGTGTATTAGGAGATATTTTAAAAATTAATATAATAAAATGACATAATGGTAAAACGTGATTGAATGTATTTGTAAATATTTTGCATTTAAAGTGCATGTCAATTAATAAATTCAAATGATATATTTTCATAAAAAAATAAATTTAAATAATATATTGCTAATTCTTGCCATTTTGTTTAGAGTTTTATTCATACTGAAACTCAACCCATAAAATTTTCATAGGACAAACTTCAATATATTTAAATATAATATAGAGATATAGATATTAAACATATATTCAACTTACGATTTAATATAAATTCATTTATTTTTTTCTTTAACTTTCAAAATATAAAAATTCAACTAAAAATAAATTTAGTTAAATTGATAACATTGTAACAAAAATCTTAAACGAATTTGAAAATTAAATGAACTCTTAAAAATTAAATTAATAAAAAAGTATTAAAAATGTATTTATTTTTTATAGTGATGAATACCGGTTAAAATATTGTTAAAAAAAATTACATTTGAAAAACTAAATTACAAAAAGAAAAAAAAAAAAATCTTAACAACAATCTGGATCATATATTAGTGTTGCTTTATGTATGCTAGATGTATTTGAGATGATTGATCTTCTACGATGAATTACTTCCTTGGAGTGGAAATATTTCAATGCATCTTGAGACTATCAAATAAGTTATCTCGTGAGAACAAATCCTCCATGAGTTTAATTGCTATGCAGTATTAATATAAAAAGTTTTATATTCACAACCATTCATAAGGATGACTTTAGAGATAATTTAGATAAAAGTCAAATATTTTTAACGATCTAACGACTATAATTGATTGATAGTGTAAAATTTTTTTACACTGACATTGTATATAAATTAAATCTACCCTCCACTTCTCAAAATCCTTTCCAAAAAGGTGCATCATTGATCAACTAAAGTGCAATTTGTTGACACAATGACAAAAGCACTTCCTAAATCAAGAAAGCTACAGCTTGCTGCAATGTCCAAAGCAAATATCAAGGAGGAGTCTTAGCTGTTATTACATTTTCTGTTTCTCATTTTTCTGTTTTTAGGCGACCTTTGTAATAATCCCAATAAAATCTTAGTAGTTGAATGTTTTTGGTAAATTTCAGATGGTTTGTAACTTGTAAACCAGTAAATAAGCATTCTCATTTATGAAATAAATAATTTTCCCTTCTTCAATTTTTTTAATCTCTCAAATTATTTCTCTACAAGTTCCAAACTTCTGGTTTATGTCTCTGTCAAATCTGATATTTTACACAATCATGAGAAACAACTAAAATTATATTAAAATTTTAAGGGAAAGACAAAAAAGTTGGACATATGTTAAATCAAAATAAAAAGTTGAACATAATGATAACTAACTAATGATTATGAAAACTTGAAGACATGGCAGAGAACTCAAATAGAAAGCCCTTCGATCAATTAACAAAAGAATGGGTTGGTTGCGAGTTGCGACTGTACTCTTCTACTTGTTCGATCTCGTCGACCGAAGAGTAGTTTTCTCATTCTCCTCAGTTTTGAAAAAGAAGGGCTCCCATGTACCAAGTTTCCTACTACTTGTTTACATAGCATGCACCTTTCATATGTTAACTTTTTCGAGTTTATGATTCTTGTGCTTGTTTAGTTGTGACCTATCAGAAAGTTGAACTCCACAATGCATTTTGGTCCTCTCCACAAAGCTGGTGAACGTCCTTCATCCTCTCAACAGACCGGCAAATCCCGCTGCATTTCCAATCAAATGAAGCAGCACATATATTACCAGCCTGAGCCTTCCACTCACAATCTGCACAAGGACAACAACACTTCTAGTATTAAATAAAACTCCAAAGTTGGTTAATAATTAATTCAAATTTAACATATTGGTTTTAAAGATGAAAAAATAACTAATTTCACATGACTTTTCTTTTAATATATTGTGATGAGAATCAAAACAACATACCGGGGGGTGTGCCACAACACATTCTCCTATCATCAACATGATCCACATCTAAACCAATGAACCATGATCCTAGTGAAACATCTTCATTGGCATATTTATGCAGCACATCCCTGACATTATAAAATCAAACCCGTTATCAATCTATCAAATAACTACTTGTGTCAAATTAGTCAAAAGAGTATGTGTTGAAGGTCTGGAATTTTAGAGAAAACGAGGAGAGAAAATAATAAGAGCTTCAATATTATTGATAATAATTTTATGCTAACTTAATACAAAACACTCAATATTAATCTTTATTTATAGGGATACGTAGACTCAATCCTAAATAATTAACGAATCATAATAACAATGAAAGATATTCTAAGATATATCTATGATTATAAATTGATCTTAGGAAATAACTCAAGATACTCTAATATAATATAAAAGATATTATAAGATAAGCAAAATACACCGTGCAGTCCTTTTAAGTTACATGAAAATATCAAATTGATTCTTTAATTTATTTATCTTTTATCTAGTTAGTCCTTTATGTTTGTAATAGTTAAGATGTAGAACTATTTTTAGTCATAACTTTATTTCAATCATTTTTAGTTAGAGATTTTTAAAATGGTACTATGAGTTTTGTTATCAATCATATAAAGAACAACATAATGAATTTCCATGTAATTTTATGACATAGATCGAGAGAATTTTACGTTTAATTTCAAGAACCCTAAAATCTATCTCACTCGAATTATCTCTTGATTAATTGTTTTTCTAAAATTTGATTGAGGGTTTATGTTCTTATAATTATTGCATTCAAAACCTCTTAAAAATTACACGAGTTTATTGAAAAATTTAGGAGAATTTTATATTTCAATTTCCCTGGTTTGAAATTAAAATCATTGGGGTAAACATTTACAAACATAAAGGAAGAACTAGACACTAAAAGAAAGATAAAGGACTAATTTGTTACAAAAAAAATATATAAAGGACTAATCTGTTATTTTCGTATAACTTAAAAGACCATGTGATTTATTGTCTAAGATATTTTCTAATATTCTTACAGATTCAATTGTGCCAACTCAGTAAGAGCTTGTTGACCTTATAATCTTAAGGTACAAAGTTCAAATTTCCACATATACAGTTCTAAAAGGGTCATTAGTGTCATTTTAATTAATAATAATTACTCCTTCTCCATTTGTTTTTTTATAAAAAAAATACGAGTAAAGAAGACAATACAAAGTCCGCGAAAACAAAACTTACTGATTTATTGATATATAAGTTGCCAAATCTTGTGAAATAGCATATAACTGTCCGGTAGCATGGCGAAAGTACTTGTTTCCAACCTCACCAAACTTCCAGTATTCTGGTTCATGGTATTTCACTCCCCTGTTGCAAGACAGTTACACTAGGAAATAGATTTAAACTTACTGGAAAAAAAGAAGGAAAAAAAAAGTACAATTCAGCTTTTCTTACTTCTGAGCAAGGACAGGACCAGATTTCATGCACCCAACATACACTCGAGGTTTCAGACGGTGCATAGTCAGAGTCAATCCAAGTGTTGCTGAGATTTAAAAAAACAGCACAATAAGGAAATGATGGATATTTATATTGATCATCAATTATGGTTGATTAGCTAAATAACTAAGCTTGTTACAGAACAACACCCTTAGATAATTTATCCTATATACATATTTTAATAACACTTTGGGAAACTTTTACTAATAAAACAATATACATAAATGAAATGTCCTTGTCTAATTTTATAAAATAAACTCATGGAAAACTTTTCATAAAGTTACAATACATAGTAGAAGTTCAATAAGAATTCTGACTATCATTTTTAGAATAAGAAGTATCAATCATTCAGTTATCATACATTCATATGTAACATATAATTTTTATAGAACATCTGTAATAAATTTATCTAATTCGTTTGTTCTTTTATAAAGCCATGTAAAATTATTTTCCTGAACACATATAAGCAGTAAGTAAACACCACTACTTATCATAACTAAATGTAAAAACTGAAGAATTTTTCTACGTACCTAAATTCACATGAACATCATCATCAACTTTGACATAAAATTCTGCATCCCACAAGGCAACAGCAGTTGAAAAGTAGGTTTTAGTTTTAGCTGATAGTTCAAGGTATCCCTCGACGTGGTTCTGTTTAAACATGGATGCATTTTGTTTCATAAATAAAAAAGTACAAAATACACAGTACATAGGATTATACATTTAATTTTAAATGAAAAATAACAGGAGAGAAAGATCACCAGCCTCAAAAAGTCATTATGAAGCTTCTCCTCTGCTTCAATAGCTTTGTCAAGAATGCCACCTGATGTAGAACTGTAGCAAAAAAGTTAACTAGTTTAAAGTTCAACCAAATATAAAGAATGTTATGAAAAAAGTATGTATACTAATACTACCAATCAACACAATACAAAGCAATCTCGTTGATTCGTCACATACACATTTCACAGAAGAATGAGAGAATAACAGTTATCAGCTTGATATAAATTGATGGTAAGGCCACACAAAAAAAAGTTTTAATAAGCAAATCATATTCAACAGAATAATCATAAATACGTAAGTATGCTAAAAAAGACAGTGAATATCAGGACACATTGAATCCAACCTGTGACCTATAACGAAACGTATGATTATGCCCTTTTCTTCCTCCAACTTCTTTCTATCCTCCACTGGTAAGAGTTTCATTTGAAACCATGGATCAGATACATTAGGTACAAAGAATTAAAAAAATGAAGTTATAAGAGACTTTTAAGAGAGGAAAAACTAGAAAACGTTGCGGTATCACTAAATCACCTTGTGGCATCCAAGTTTCTCGAACAGAATCTCTTCGTTTCCTGCTACTAAAAGCTGTATTGATCCCTATAACCATGAAACATTTTTTCCTTGGAGTTGAATTAACTGTCTCTGTGTTTCCTGATACAGGAGAACCATTGACAATAAATACATGCAAGGGCTAGCAAAGAAAATTTAAGATTCAGCTCCAATGTAGATAGTCTTACTCGATTTCCTGCAGTTTATGTATAATAATTAGTTTAGAATTAAAGTTATATGATATGCATATAAGTATATTCAGTGTAAATAAGCATTGGTTTGGCTTACTTGATAACATTCTGGGTATTTGAAACTTCCACTTTACTATAATTGGTGCTAGGCTTTACAACCTTTGAACAAAAGGCAGAAACATAAAGAAGAAAACATCATGACAACATTTGTAAATAACAAAAGATGCAGTTAATAGTTATATGTCTGAGATTTAAATATCGAAGAAACATATAATTTCAAAAGCCACCAGAGTAAACAGTTTATTAAAATGTTTGATAGAATCATGGCAAAAATTATCATGAACAGAAGTATTACTAATACACTTACTAAGTTTAGATTACAACTGTCGGAGTTTAATTTTATTTGTTCGATTTCTCTAGAGGTCCTTGAAATTTCTTTATATTCAGACATCGACCACATCCTGATGCAGAATTTGGGGTTAGTATTACACATGTTATAAATTTTAGCTCCCTTGAGATATCAATGTAATAACTAGTAAAAAGAGAATAAATCAGGGGGGAAAACTAATTTAAGGTTTCAGATTATAATAGCAGATATAAATCAACACTTGTAGGACCGAAAATCAAGGGATATGAACAAAAGTTCAGGTTATATAAAAAAACATAGATACACATCTCTTCCTTCTATGATACCATGACACAGAATTGAAGAGCATGAAGTGGATGAGATAAGAATTAAGCGCTTATAGCATAAGCATTTATTGTATAAGTACTTATGTATAAGTTATTTCTATAATAAAAGATATAAATAAAGTCAAATTGTTTTCATATAAGTGGTAAACTGTTTTCATAAACTATACTTGAGAGCTTATGTAAATTAGCTGAAAATAACCTATGAACAAGTCATAGGTTGTTTCCATATCTCTCAGACAATCTCATAAGTGCTTATGAGTTATGTCAATAGATAAATTCGAATAAATTAATCCAAACATCCCGTAATAAGTCCAAGTAGCCTTTGACATTAACACTATTTATTTGGAACGAAATGGAGGGGGGGTATTATTACTAATATTTCTTATTTGGTTCGACAATTTGGAGGGGAACAAAAATCCTCTTTATTCATTTTTAACAAACAATTCTAATATCATTTATCTAAATAGTATACAACAAAGTGACAAACAAACAGTATAAAGAAGAAGGTAAGCTAGAAGTTCAATGCACAAAAAATATAATTCATGGCAATGCAGTTCAAAACCAATGACACAAATTTATATTCAAAATGAAAAAATCTTTAAAAAAAATTGTGCTAATTCAAGCAAGTTTCTCTAAATCAATAAATAAAATTTAATGTGGCAGAACAGTTAGCTTCAAAATCAATTAACAAAATGTTGTATCACATAGCTTAACCCCCAATGCAGCCACAAAACTGAATTACTGACTAAGATCGTAAGTGAAAAAAAATAAAAATCAAAACTTGATGGTGAAATAGAGAAACCCATAAGCAAAAGTACCTATTAGTGAAGAACATTCCAGCACAGAAGCTTGCAAAACAAAGCAAAAGAACCCATTTCCTGTGAAAGACAGTCCTTGCTCCCAGTTCAACACCTCCAACCTTGATTTTCAATGACATTGTTCTTACTCCCTTCACTATAAACAAAACCCACAAAATAGAAACAACAATGAGAAAAAGAAAAAGAAAAAGATAATTGAAAAGCAAAGTTTAAAAGCTTGTATAGTACCTCCTCCTATGTTTGGGTTTGGGAGAAGACAAGAGAAAAACACTCTCCTAAATGCCAGAAAGGAAATTGGGAAGAAGAATATTTATAACAAATAACGGTAACAGTTACTGAATTGTTCGATCACGGTTTACATTTCTGTTTTGTCTACCTTCACTTCAGTTTTTTTTGTCTCGCCTTAAACCTTCTCAATGTTTGGTTGGTTCAACATGTTTTCATCTCAACTCAACTCAATTCTCATAAATAACTTTTGTTTTATGCGTTATACGGTTATTTCATTTGAGAAAGGTGTTTGTTACTACTACTACTTTTAATTTGTCTTAATTAATACTAATGTCGGTTTGGTATTAAGTATTTAATAATTAATGTTATTGCTAGAGGGGACTTTGGGTTGAATCATGGATCCCACTCATGTCAAGTGGTTTACATTTGTTTTTTTTTTTTTACCGTGTTAATAGATATTGAATTTATCATACGGAGATTCAATAATTATCTTTTTAACACTAGAACAAATCATTGAAATTAATATACTATTTAAGTTAACTACAACGTTAAATAATTAATGTGCATTTTTTTAAGTATAACTAATTAGTGATGCTCTAAATCCAAATTTTCTAAATCCCTCGCAATTTTCCCTATTTCTTTTTTTTTTCTTCATTAAATCAAAAATATATATCATATAACTTTTAGAAATTTATATAAATTTTAAATTATTTAATATTTTATTAAGATTTAAATCAACGATATTTAATAAAAATATAAAAGAAGTTAATTTGAATCTATCTCATAATGCATCAAATGCAAGACTCTTGTTTTGCAATTGTCATACTCTTGCTCGTGTTTTGATGATCAAGTCAAGGATGTCTCACTTCACTGCAGATCTTGCACGCATAGCCTATAACACTAAGTCACTAACAGACTAAAGAGGTTTTCATTAAGGGGTGTTTTATACATATTACTATGATTACGTTGGGGAGAAGGAGTTGTGGATGTTCTAACTTCTAGAGTTGAGATAATTGTAGCAACATACATAATATTTTGTAGTGGCTGCTCCAAACTAGTAGCAATGTCGAATATAGGAATTAAAAAGATAGTTAGAACATTTAAAATAAACATATTATTTTCTGTCTCCGATCCTTAGTCCTTTAATATTTTATGTTTGTTCTAAAATTTTGATTATTTTAGAAAATCAATATACAATTAATAATGTTTTTCATTCTATCTTTAAATACTCAAAAATTTATATTAAATTAATTTTATTTTTATTTGATGAATAAAAAGTAAAAAATATTAAACTTATATAAATTTATTATTTCTTAATATGTATTATAAATTTCTTGATATGTGTTCAAAATTAAAAAAATTAAAGTTCGGTACAAAGCAAATGTAATATATTCAATCAAAAAATTTAGGATAATTGAGTGTTCACCAAAAATAAAAACATATTCTAGGATCCATCAACCAATATCATCCTCTAAACACAACAATTTGTATTCGAGGTTTTCTTTATATATAGTGACATAGGGAAATAGTTAATATAACAATAGTTAGTAAAAAAAACTAATTTGAACAAATTTCTTATATATGAAAAAAGATTGTCTCAGTCTATTTGATATAGTGTGAGAGGTGTGGTGAAGAGAGGTAGGTAATTAAACAATGAATTAAAGATAGATTAAAAAATTAGTTAACCAACTTAATACAATATATCGTTATTTCATATAAAAGCACCACAACAGTGTGAGTTGCTTCTTTGTTTTTTGGGTTGTCTTTTTGCCTTTCAGCTCATTAAATTGGGTTCATTGAGGATTTGTTGTGGACAGCCTTAACACATTTTCAATGTATTCATTATCCTATTTATTTAATTTCTGAATACATTTTATGGTTGAGGGACTTTGGCATTAGTTTAGGTCTAAGTTACTCGGGTATAGTATTAACTCTTCACATTGTGCTTTGTAACAACAGGAAAGTGTGGAGGCAACTGCTGAAGTTGCAAAGACTTTTGATGAAAAAATTAGAAAGTATTGTGAAAGACTGCTATCATGTGCCTATACAGGATGGATATTCAATTCGAATATATTACATAAATATTATAAATATATTGCTTGCAAAAAAGTAAATATAAATATATTTTGGATGATTGAAAATTTGTGGACACACACACCAACATGAAATCTGCATAATAAAATGGTAAAAAAAGGTGTGATAATTTTTCAATGTTGAATATAAATTTTATTATAATATAATAAAATGGTAAAATTAGTAGACATATTTAATTTACAACACTTTAAAATTGTCAAACAATTATATTATAAAATAATTTTTTGTTAAAGAAGTTACATTGATACATTTAAACTTGTAAAAAAAAATAGATACATTAGAAAAATGGTTATTTCATTTGAACAAAAAAAATTGGTAAAAATCAAAAAAGTTGTTTATCGTAACCCCCATAAACATTTGCCTATTAAAAAAATGAAAAAGTGATCGTAAATTTCGTGAAAAAGTAATTGAGACTGAAATGCATTCAACTATTATTGTTCCTATTATTGTTGATTTTCATTGTGTCAATTTCTTTTACCATTTCATTGGTTGACAGCACCACATGGTATGTAATAAAATTATATTAGTGTTTTGTTTAAATTTATTAAATTTTCACATCAAATTGAGTATTTTTTGTAATATTAAAGTTTTAAAGGTATATTAGAAAATAATAAGAATATAGTAGAAATATATATATCAATTGTACGGTAAATACAATTCAGATGTATCTAAAACATCCCTCTTTTTTCACATTTAGTGTGAGGGAGTTTTGATACTAAACTCTCTAGGAAAAAAAATTGGGGATTTGAACGCAAACAAATTTATAACAAGTGTTCATTTTGATTTTTCATCTAGCAGAATTCCAAAAAAGATTTGTTCATATCCTCATAAGCCAACTTTACCAATTGTCATGTATTGATAGGATGATTCTCCCATCCACATCTCCCCCATGAAACATTCTTTTGAGGAGGGTGTAGAGCATTTGTTTCAGCTGCATACTCTAGCTCCCAGTAGCATGTGTTGTTCTGACTCCCAACAACAATTGAAGTTGTCTATAATTACGGGTTGGGTTAAATACAATTTAAAACTAAATAACAAACCTCCCCAAAAATGCACAATTTTTTTGAAATAATTGTTTAAATTGCTGGGCAAGATAAGATGATTGAGCAAAAATAATTCTAAAGCTACAAAGTTAATAATGGAAATTAGAAGATTCAGAAGACAAGACACTTCTGATTATAGTAACAGATACATTCACATTGCACACATGCAAAGTTATGCGGGTCAGGTTGTAAAGGAGAAACCAGCAAAAACAGCTTATACTGGAGAAGTGGCAAGGCTCCTAATCCTACTCGAACGCCTAACCGGAGTAACTATCTCCTCTTCGCCACGTCCCTATAAAAACAACACCATGAAACACATGAGAAACAATTCATATGTGATTGATTAGCAGTGATAACAGTTAACAACGATTAAGAAAAGGAATGTGAATGTATTTACTGTTGCAGAGTTGAATATGGATGCTGTAATATAATTGTGAAAAAGGAATAGAAAGCATGATAATAATAATCTTGGTTGCAAGTGGATTTAGCATGAAAACATATTCAATTAACAAGAGAAAAGACAAACGGTACTCACCTTTGGAATTTTCTCGTACACTGTTAGGCTTCCATAGGATGGTGAACCCATGGAGTAGTCTGATGAAGAAGCCAAAGACTCTCTCCTGTGGCTATTCCTGGGTTTTTTCTCCACACTAATAGCTTCATTCGATTGATTCACTGTTTTTTTTATGTTGTAAGACGAGCTCTTCTGAAAGCTGCTCATTTCTGAAGGGCATGATTCTCCAACCACGTCCAATTCTACGGGTCCATTCCGCAGAGATGGCTTATCAGGGAAAATCTGCTTGTTCTCAGATCCAATCTTAGGTTGCTTCACAGAGCTAATAATCTTTTTGCTTCTGCTTTTAACTTTCCTTGACCAGTTGAAAGTTACGCCTGCAATAAAAACTGTACCTGCACAAAGTAGCAAGCATAGCACAATGTGTGGAGGAATGTGAGCTGCTTCTAATAGCTGCTCATTCCTCCTAATTGCAATATCTGTGCTTGCTTTGTCATCCATGTCAATTTCAGCAACTTCTGAATCTGAACCTGGTGACTGGTTGAGATCTACATTACTTTCTTTGCTATTTAAATTAGCATAATTTTCGTGTGCTATCTTTGTATCTACATTGCCTTCTCCACACACTTCATTATGGATTTCAGAAGCCTCCGAATTTGAACTTGGCCTACTTTCACTATCATCATTTCTTGGTGTTTGGATTTCTTCCGCTTCAACCAGCTGCAAAGCCTGCTCTGGATCTACCAGAGTGGCAGATTGGCCCTCGAGTGCCTCCTCGGATTCTGAAGCATCTTCAACATGAAAGCTGGAAACAATTTCTTGTCCCAGCTTTGCATCTAAATTTTCAGCTTTAGCTAATTGCAAAATCTGCTCTTCTGATTCTATCATAGTGGCTGGTTGGCCCTTCTGCACTTCCTCAGATTCTGGAGCATCCATAGCATTTTCAAATCCAGTGGACATTCCCATATCTTGCTGAAGTTGCTCTTCATATACTTCGTAATGTTCTGCTGAAATATCATCAAGATACTCATCAGTAGCGATCTCTGAGGCGGTATAACTTTCTTGAACAGTTAAGTGAGTGCCACCCATTTCATTTTCACCACGACCAAAGATAGGACACTGGTCAACTACAACATAGCCGTGCAGGACAGTCAGGTTAAAATACTTAAATTTGGCCAAATGTGGTGCTCCTCTAACATCTGACATTAACTCAGAAATTGAAGACAGTGACTTGGTAAACCAAGTATGTAAGTTTCGAGCCAAACCATCAAATTTTTCTTTTGCAAACTGGGAGAATTGGTCAATGTTAGCCCTTGCAAACTCTGAAAACTCAGACAAATTATAAGCCTCATAGAAGTCTTCAAACACAGCATAATCAATCCCCGGAGATTTTGTGATTGAGATTGATACAAAAGCAGCCAACATAAGCAAAATCAGTGCAAAAGCCTTTGATCTTACAGAGAAGCTTGGTTTTCGCATCTCTTTTTCTTCAATCATGTTCTCCGGAAATTGAGCCCTAACAGGACTTGGTTCAGAAATTTGTTCCTCTTCTTGCATCACAGTTTCATCTGAAGAAACCTCCAACTCCTTCTGCGAGTCATCAGACAGAGTATCCTCAGTTACCTCTGTATCTGACAAGCTTGCAGACATGAAACTGTCCTCCAAATCTCTGTGACTGCAGATTCGCGGTTTTGGTTTGTAATGAAGGAACTGTGGCCTTGGTGAGAGGTAATTCGTTTTAGGGTCATAAGGTGGTATTGAAGGATCAGCATCAACATGATCTAAGATGGCAGCTGTGGATGAAATTGGAAAAGTAGCAGCAGGACTAAGCTTAAAAGTAGGGTCAAGGTTAACAAAATCATGCTCTTGGGAAACATTTTCAAATGAGGATTCAATGTGAATGTCATTCTCGGGAATCAAAGGAACGTGGACAGTTTCAAATGACAAATCTGTTGTATCATTCTTTGGTATCAAAGGAACATTCACATGCTTAGTTTCAAACGACAAATCATCCATTGGAATCAAAGGAACAACATTAGCATCACATAAATTTTCACCACTCAAATTATCAGAACTATCCTCAAAACTGGGGAAGGGTATACTATCCCCGTCAAATGAAGCATCAAGCATTTTCTGTTCCAAAGGATCAGCAAATGTTACCTTGCGAACATGGGTTTTAGGGTCAGAAAAAGGAGCAGCATCATTCCTCTCAGTTAGGATTTTCTTTCTGGGCGACTCAGCCATCTTGAAGGAAGCAGAGATCGTCGGAGACATGAAATTTTTCGCGTTCTTTGAAGTAGCAGCTGGTGATCGAACCTTTGCCGGTTTCAAAGTTTGATCTTTTACGTTTTCTTTGTCATCAACAAAGCTTCTTCTTGAAAAATCTGCATAAAATACCAAATCAATATCCATCCATGCAAAAATCGGCTACAAATTATCAAATAGAAGTGATTCACATAATTGAAAGAAAAAAATTATTCATAAGCAGGAAAAGAGAGAAGAGATATACCTGAAGGACTATTGGCGGGGGTGTGAGAGAAATTGGATCTAGGGTTTGCGATGAGGGAAGGTTTGGAGAAAGGGTTTCCAGTGAAACTCCTTCTCATAGGGTTGATTTCTGAATTTCTTGAATTAGGGTTTGATGGAAGTGAAGAAGAAGATTTGTTGTTGTTGTTATTGGAAGACATTGATTCAAAATTGAATTGGCGTATGTGTGTTTTAAAAGAGAAAGCGAATGAATGTGGAAATGGGAAAGAAAAACAAAATGGCGGAAACACTAAGATTTGATTTTGAGATATCCTTAAAGATTGGGTGGGAACTGAGAAGTGAGAAGTGAGAAGATGGTGTTCGTGAAACGGTTATTTTTTGTTTTTGTTTTTATCAACACGTGAAACGGCTATATTTCGAGGCAAGAATTTAAACGTTGAGCGAAATAGAGCCGTTAGATTAATATGCCTTTTTTGAATTTAAAAAATGTTACTTTATAGGAATACTAGCCGTTGGTCAAAATTGGGCTTGCGCCGTTTTTCTTTCGAGCTGGGCTTGCGCTATTTGTATTATATGGTATATGTAGTTTTCTCTCCCACTCTCCAATTTTTTCATGATTAACCAATTTAAAAATGTCTTTTAACAAAAAGAAGATTTATTTAATTGTATATCTTCTAATCAGTAAAAGAAGATTTATTTAATTGTATATCTTCTAATCAGTAACTCAGTTTTATAACAATTTCTTGATTTTTGATATACTTTTTTTTTAGTAAGCAAGCAATTTAGTCTTTTAACTTGTAAAGATTCATCAATTTTAATTATTTCAACCTTATAAAGTAGAAATTTAATTTTTTTTTTTTTAATTGTAGAATAAGAATCAAGTTAGTCTCCTCCACAAAACAGATTTTAGAAAACAACAATCAAAACCAATAATAGCATACTTATCGATTTAATTTAAATAGTATTTTATTTGCTACATAAAAACCTCCATAATTGTGGTAAAAATTTTGATAAAAGAGATTAATTTTTTCTAAAAATATTCTGTTTAAGAGACTTGATTGTTCTTCATTTGAGGGGCTAAATTAATTGACTCATATAATTTTAATGAATAAATTACATATATACTAATATTTTTAGTTACTCATTTATTTGTAAAATATTTACTATTTTAGTCATTGAATTTTGTATCTAAGCAAAAAGATCCATAAAATTATGACGTCGTATAATTTAATCATTAATCACTATATTGAGATATTTTCTTAAGAGGTATGATGTATAAAAAAGTCTACATATAGAGTAGTGTGAGTAATGTGTCATAAAAATCAAACTAAAATAAAATTTTAATTTATTTTTTTTTTCATATATATAAAATTTATATTTATATTTTTTATATATACATTATTTATTTATATTTTCTAAATTATTTATTTATATTTTGTACGTACACATAATTTTATGTAGTAACAATTGCATTTTTTTTATTCTCTCTATTAACCTAAAGCTTTATGAATACTAGATAAAAATGAGGATTTTGTAGCTTAAATGTACCGGGTCGTCTTAAATTATTATTGGATGGATGCAAATAACTGATTTTTATTTTAAAGTTGATTTCTTTTGTGTTGTTCTATTATTAATTGTGTTAACTAGTAAAAAATTTGTGTTAATGTACGGGCGTATTGGTATTATATGCAGCTAATTCAAACTTTAAATAAAATTATATTTTAAGTATTAATGTTATTTATTTTGTATTTTTGTAGGTATTAATAGAAAATATTTGTTTTGTTGTTTTTTTTAACATTTTTGAAAGATAAATATTTATCATATGTTTTTTGTTATGTATCAATGTAAATATTTATTCCGTGATTTTTTATATTTATCTCCTACAAATATTTGTCGAAGTTTTTTATATATTATTTATAAATTTTTATCCTACATTTTTTAATATTTATTAATATAAGTATTTTTCACTTTTTTTTTTGT
>JBBPBO010001985.1:1160148-1256325 GCA_037974295.1 Cicer cuneatum
TATAAGTAATAAATATTTGTCCTATAATTTTGACATTTATCATTGACATATATTTATCTCTTTTATATGCATCAACTATTGAAAGTATAAAAAAAACTTTCTACACTAATAATATATATAATGTTGATTTTTTTTTGTAGTTATATTTTCTCTTGAAGATAGCACTTATATTTTTTTTTATTCTCAAACGATGTGACAAAAAATTAAGTAAAGATAGATTTGTATTTTTTATAGTTATTTTTTTTATAAGATAGTTATTTATTTTTTATTAAGATAGTTATATATTTTATTGTCAAAATAAAATATAGTTATATTTATTTTTTATTTTTGTAAATTATATGTTCACCTTAAAATAAGGATGTGACAAAAAATATTAAATAAAAATACATTTATATTTTTTTTTATAGTTTTTTCTTTTTCTCATTATTTACCGTATATGTTATTAATCTTTAGTCCCATCGGTACAAAGCTTAAGGGAATTTTTTTTATTTTACTAATTTTCTACGGGAAACTTCAATATAGTAATAATGTTCTCTTTTTCATCTCAATATATTTTGAAATACTCAAATAGATAGAATCACGTGCATTGTGTCGGAGGGTGTTCAAGATTGAGTTAAGAGCAATATATTCGTCCTCACTTATCTTCTTGAACATGTGTATGTTATTTAACATGAGATTTATTTATTCCCATTTTGACTTATCAATAATTTTTTCCTCCATTTTGACTTTATTTATTCATTTAGGAGTAGACTCTCTTCAAATAAATTTTCACATGTACCTGTATCGCCATTTGCACTCAACTATTGGGACATAAAAGAATTCAAGATAATAAAATCATCGTATTGAACTAAGATCTACCAAACAAGTGGTTTGGCCACTATGTCATCGCTCAAATACTTCAGACATAGAGTCTGTTTGTTACAATTTTTTAAGTATTATACCTTTTTGTTATAGTTTTTTTAAATTGGTAAAAAAAAACTAAAAACTGTTTTTTTTTTTTAAAATTAACCTTCAAATGATAAATTGGTTTAAATAATTTGTCATAAAGAATCATTTTTAAGTATTTCAACATGTTATAATTTTTTTTTAAAATAATTAAATTTTAAAAATTGATTAAATTAAAAAATTATTTTAAAAAACGTCTTATCAAAATCATTTTTGAGATATATGTTTTTTTTTTAAACGTAACTTTTATCACCAAAATGACTTTTTTTAATATGTAAAAAGTAAATTACAATCAAATATTACTATTTTTTAGTAAATTTTAATAACAAAAATACTTGTACAAACATATAACAAACAAACCTTCATTGTTAATGCAAAACTAGTGTTTTTTTAACCAATATTTAGTATTCTTACTATCTTTAGCAAAATTTGTCTGATCATGCCCCACACAACTGCACCTCTTACCTTAGTGCCTAAAATTACATGATCACAAGAAAAATGAACTTTGTTTGTCTAGCATTCTTTAAAAATAGGACTTAAATAATTCATATAAACTATTTCTTCACTCGATATTGATAATACTTGATGGCATAAACTCAACTTCGAACTGCATGAGACAAAATCTATAGCTATTTTCATAGCATTAGTGTCACATAGTCTATTATAAGTAAGATAGGGAATAAGTTGGATTCGGTTAGATTTGTTAGGTCTGAGTTTGACACATCAAGAAATTTAAAGTCTAAGTTTGGTTGACCTGTCATAGACTTATTTTTTATGTTTGAATTTAACTTTAATAGAAGCTTGATATGGTCTATTAGTCTACTTAAAAGCTTATTTTATTTTAACATTTTTGAATAAATAATCGAACATATATTTAAATAAATTAACGAGTTAATATGTCAATAAAATTAAGTTATATTTTGATATTTAACATCACATTTTGAAGAGCATGATTTTATATACACCATACTTAAATTATATTTTATAATAATATTTTTAAATATGTCAAAAACTAAATGATGTTAATATGCGAAAATTATTAAAAGTTGAATATATAACAAAAAGATTAAAATTTAATATTATAATTATAGTAGTAAAAAATAATTATTTATATTTATTTAAATAGTCAATCTAATAAGACTTATTATGTGTCATGTAGCTTAACTAAAGAGATTTTTTTAGAAGCCTTTGTCTTAAAATTTGATATAATTTGAGTCTCACGTAGACTAGACCCCTGTCAGTTGGTCCGACCTATTCTTACCCCTAATTATAACTATATTGTGAGAGTTTTATTCCTAATAGTTACTATGACATGTGTCATTATTATTTCTCATCACATCACACCATGTTAGATTTCTTTATTTATTCTCTCTTCGTAATAACAAGAAAATTAGTTTTTTTTAGTGCAGACTTCACTTTAATACTCTTCCGTCTTGCTTTGTAAAAACTCTACATTTCTTGTCAAACTATTTTTTTATATGCTCTTTCGTCCATATTTTAGTCAAAATGATGATTCAGTTGATGTATAATTAAAATAAAAAAAAAAAGAGAAAATATTTTATTAGAAGTACCAGCAAAAACTGGGGTGCAAATAACACTGCTGATAATGGGTTAACATTTGGACCATTTAATTAAAAAGTCATAACCCGAGTCCGACAATTCACGCACTACCGTCGTCTTCCCTTCTTCTCTGTGTGCTTTCTAGTTCAGAGATTTTTACTGGGTTTAGGACCTAACCAGTTGAGTTAACTCATTAACAGAATGGATTTCGAAAAGAGAAAAGCAACAACATTAGCTTCATTGAACTCAACAGAATCTGATAAGTCACCAAAAGGTTCATTAGATACACCAATAATCCCTCTCATCAACACTCTCAACCAAAACCCTAATTACTTCACCACAAGTTCATGCTCCGGAAGAATTTCCATCCTCTCTCAACCCATCTCTCCAATTCCATCTCCCCAAACAAAGAAAAAAGCCAAAGGCGGCTCATGGATCTTCGTTTCACACCATCCCGCTGATCCTAACTCGATCATTCCACTCCTCTTCTCCTCCGAGTCAACTCAGTCACCTCTTTCCGAAATTGTTTTCAGATTCGAACCTCTCATTATCGCTATCGAGTGTAAAGACCTAGTTTCTGCTCATTCACTCGTTTCTCTCGCGATTTCTTCCGGTTTCAGAGAATCTGGAATTACAAATGCTAATAAGCGCGTTATCATAGCTATTCGTTGTTCGATACGCATGGAAGTTCCGTTGGGTGATACGCATAAGATTATGGTTACGCCTGAGTATGTTCGTTACCTTGTTCAAGTTGCGAACAATAAAATGGAAGCGAATAGGAATAGAACTGAGAGGTTTCTTCGATTGTTGCAGTCCAATGGAGCAATGGTGGAGGATAATTGTAACCGTTTGTCGCAAACGAATGGTGTAGAGCTTGTTTGCAGTCATCTTCAACTCGATGATCAATCTCATTTGTCAAACGGGAATGCTTCCGAAACCTCTTCAGGTATTTCAGTGGATAATAAGTTGTTTCTTTAGTCAACATTTTTCAAATGTAAAATTTAATTATTTTTTTTAACTATATGATTAAGGCTCTTTTCTAATAAGCAGCTTAATTAAGTGTTTAGTGCTTATGTATTAGCAATATTTAAAGTCAAACTGTTTTTTCTATCCCGAAGTGCTTATAAAAATAAGCCGAAAACATCATAAGTTGTTTTGTAAAGCTCTCCCAAATACTCTCACAGTCACAAATACTTATGTCAATAGATAAGCCCTTATGTCAATAGATAAGCCCTTATGTCAATAGATAAGCCCATGGTTGGCTCGATGGTAAGGCCACTAAAGCAATTGCTTTAAGCCTCCATGAAAAATAAAAAATTTACTTTATCATTAAACCTCAAAAAAAAAAAAAACTTTACTTAATAAAAAGACCTCAAATTTTAATATTTTTTAAAATTAAAACATATAAATCTTTTTTAAATTTAATATTCTCTCAACAATATTAAATCAATTGAAAAATAAATATTACATGACATCAATTCTATTAATTTAATGATGTCATGTTAAAATTTAGAAAATCCGTTTTAAATCTCGTATTAAAATTTGCTTTAGGCCTCCAAATGTATTGGGCTGACCCCGGATAAGCCCAAACAAGGCAATCCAAATAGGCCCTAAATCATCCCCTTGGTGCCACTTGATTAGACTATTAAGAGCTCTATGTTGAATACGATATTGGCTGACTATAATTTATAGTATCAAGTTTGTAAATATATATGCTATGTATGTCGGTGTTGCTGTTAGAATGAATATGTCAGAGTCATTAAAATTCAAATCAGTACTGATATATATATCCATATGCATCTGATTGCAGGACAACTTTCCTTTTAATATCAATCGAAAAAGTCTGAATCTTTGAATGGTTGGCAGGGTTAGTGGGTTCTCCTGGTTGTACTTTGTCAATTGCCCATATTGAAATTGTTGGTGAACCAGTGGAGAAACTTTTCCTATGGGGTCACTCCGCTTGTGCGTTGGATAATGCTGACCACAAGAAAGTCATTGTATGTGGTGGCTTTGGAGGTCTGGGGAGACATGCTAGAAGAAATGATTTGTTGCTACTTGATCCATGTTCTGGCAATCTTGAGACAATCAACACTATTGGAGGAGCTTGTCCGTCTCCGCGATTAGGCCATACAGCTTCCTTGGTTGGAGATTTGATGTTTGTGATTGGAGGTCGGACTGGTCCGGATAAAATTCTGAGTGATGTATGGAGTTTCGATACAACTAAGAATTGTTGGAAGTTACTTCAATGTGGTGGCAGTGTCTTTCCTCCCAGGTAATACTTTGCAACGTTTGTCTTTTATTGCTTGCACCAGCTTAATAAGCCACTTACCAAGCGATTATACAGTAGGAGAAAATAGCTGTGTTGTAGGCATATATATTACTTCTGCTAGTTAGGTTGATGATATGTAATTCATGTGCATACAACTTATTAAGCTGTATATTGTAACTCTGTTATAAGGTGTAGTAACTTTATTTTCTGTGCTTGATTTGACAATATTATGTTCACAGTTAATGTTAGTATTTTCATGTTGGATAGGCATCGACATGCAGCAGCTGTAATGGGTTCAAAGATTTATGTATTTGGAGGACTTGATAATGATACTATCTTTTCCTCCTTTTATATTCTTGATACAATTAATTTACACTGGAAAGAAATTCCAGTTTCCAGGGATTGGCCTTGTGCTCGTCACTCTCATGCAATGGTAGCATCAGATTCTCAGATTTTTATGTTTGGTGGATATGATGGTGGGAAAGCACTTGGGGATTTGTATAGCTTTGATGTTCAGATGGGTCAGTGGAAGAAGGAAATAACCGCCGGAAGGAACCCACACGCCAGGTTCTCCCACTCAATTTTTGTCTATAAGAATCATCTTGGAGTTCTTGGTGGTTGTCCAATAACGCAGCATTATCAAGAGTTGGCTTTACTTGATTTGAAGCTTCATACATGGAAACATGTTACCCTTAATTCTGTTGGTAAAGATTTATTTGTACGTAGTACTGCCAATGTCATCGGTGATGATCTTGTTATAGTTGGGGGTGGTGCATCATGCTATGCATTTGGAACCAAATTCAGTGAGCCAGCAAAAGTCAGCATGCTCCATTTAATGCATTCACGTGATGATTTTATGCCTTTCAAAAATCCAAAACAGCATATAATTGGCCAAAATGGAGGGATGAAAGGAGATAAGGTTGAAAATTCTCAAGGACCCCAACTTGACCAGCTACCAAATATATCTGAAACTGGAAGTTTATATTTTAATGATAATGTGGGTCACATCAGTGATCAAAGTCAGACTGTTCCATCACATTGTGTTCTGCAACTAGAAAAGAAATATGCAAAACAGGGTAAAGATATATTGAAGAAATTTGGATGGTTAGACTTGGGGAAGAAGGCATACTCTGAAGAGGGTGGAGCACATATCTGTTTTCCTGTCCATCAAGAGCTTTTTGCTGTATTTCATGGAAGGAATCATCCTTCAAGAGATGCAATTGATGGTGAAAATGAAATTCCACTTTCAAAATCACTTACACAAGATGGATACTTGTTAAATAATTTATCTATTTCTGAAGCATTGACTCTTCTCCACGAATATGGTGCCATTCTGCTGGAAGATAAGGTTGTTGAAGCGAAAAAAACTGCAATAACTCCTTTGAAAGTAATGACTGAAGCAGTAACATCTTTGATTGAGAAAAAAGGCCTACCGACTGTGCTTCTAGAGGAACTGCCAACAAGGTTCTTTTGTTAAGATTGCTTCTATGCCGCCTGCTTTTCAACTTTGTGCATTCATTTACGGTTTTTGTTCTTGGATGCAATCCTTTTAGTGGTGTGTTTTGTATAATCTTTAATGTTTTCTAGGTGGGATCGGATTGGTGATATTGTTGTACTTCCAGCTACTTCATTCAAGAATTTTTTGTGGGACTCTATTGTAGAAGAGCTCTGGCCAATTGTTGCCAAATCACTTAAGGCTCATCGTCTTGCTCGCCAAGTAATCAAATATACATAAATAAAACATAAATTTGCTTTTGTGCTTTTCCTGCCTGGGTTTTATCATACTGATTAACTTTTTTTCCTTTGAATACACAGACAATATTTTTGAATTTTTAGTATTGAAGATGCAACATGTATAAAAAATGTATGAAAGATGAGAGCATCTATTTAATGAAGACATTTGTTAATATGAAATATTTAAATTACCACTTACGAATGAAATGGAAGCACTAAAAGATATATTTCTCTAATAAATGTACATCTATAAACTAGGAATGTTGTGCAGTGGTTGATCTTTGGAGGAAAAAATCTTGCTGTTACTAGTAATACTTTTAATACCAGGACAATTGTCTTAGAGCTTTAGTTTATTTAACACAAGGGTGTTTTAACTATGCCTGCAATAGCTTTGTAGTGAATACATTCATTTATGACACAAGTAAGCTGGTTTGGTTTATTATAGGGCCCAGTTGCTGCAACTGGTACAAGAGATAGTACATTGGAGATTCTTGTTGGAGATGATGGTTGGGTCAACCATCGAGAAAATGGAATATTCTATTCTTTTGATGCTACAAAATGCATGTTCTCATGGGGTAATCTTTCTGAGAAGCTCCGGATGGCCAGGTTGGATTGCAAAGATGAGGTTATAGTAGATCTGTTTGCGGGCATTGGCTACTTTGTGCTTCCTTTCCTTGTCAGGTATTTTGTCTGTTTGAACAGGCAGGGTTGTGCATTATACCTAATCTCTAATTATATGATACTGTCTTAAAATTTAAGTATTGCCAAGATAAGATTATGGCGTGCTGTGTGGAAATAATTGTTTGTTTATTTTTGAAAACTTTTGCCAAAATTATTTGGCGATCTAACTTTTCAAAATACATTCTCTGGATCTGAATATCTGCATTTGTTTATGGGGATGGGACTTCACTCTTGAAGTTATTAAACTGAGATTAAGATTTGGATTTTTTTCTAGTATTAAATGTTTCAGGTTTGCTTGCTTTTGAGGCTTTTATTTTTATTTTTAATATTATAGATATTAATCTCTATCAATTAATAATGTTCAGGGCCCAGGCAAAATTTGTATATGCCTGTGAGTGGAATCCCCATGCCATAGAAGCACTCCGACATAATCTACTATCAAATTCTGTTTCTGACCGTTGTATCGTACTTGAAGGAGATAATCGAAATACAGCTCCCAAGGTATACTGGTATATTGTGTATTTTCTCCTATAAACAAAGATCTGTATTTACATAGTGCTTTCTTTTAATTGTGATTAATTTAAACCATCCAGTCCTTAGC
This sequence comes from Cicer cuneatum, assembly GCA_037974295.1. Taxonomy (NCBI): domain Eukaryota; kingdom Viridiplantae; phylum Streptophyta; class Magnoliopsida; order Fabales; family Fabaceae; genus Cicer; species Cicer cuneatum. Next base: position 1,167,939 of record JBBPBO010001985.1, read on the forward strand.
GATGAGACATGGCATCGCCCTGTTGGTTTTGAAGTTTTATCTACGGCATACGTGTTATACTTGTATGCTGTAGATAAAATTTATCATACTCCCTGTTATGCAGCAGTAAACTCACTGCAGTTCTCTTAGCCAAAGATATCCAGTGTTAGTGTTGACTTTGTTGCCCTTAGACATCCCATCAGTGTTAAATATAACCTGGCCAATTTATGAATAATGGAAGAAAAGTTAGAAATAAACGTGAGGAATTTGAGTGATGGCTGTTTTTTTTTTGGAGGAAAAGAAGATCAAGTGAAAAGGAGTTATTTTATCCCCTTGTTTTTTGGTTAAAAGATAAATAAAGGGAAAGAAACGTGTGGTCGGTAAACTATTTACTGTCGTTTACTTTTTTCAATGAGTCACTTCGCAAACTGACTACAAATGGTCATGATACCTACAGGTCTATCGATTCTTAGCACCCATTGATATATGCAGTAGGAAATTACTTAACCAAGTATGTTGATTTTTTTCATTTTCAGGGTGTGGCTGATAGAGTCTGTCTTGGTCTCCTTCCATCTAGTGAATGTAGCTGGGGCACCGCCGTGAGGGCTTTAAGGTAATTGAGATGCTAATACATACCTTACAAGTTTCAATTCAACATTCTTTACTGGAGTTACTTTGTTGTCAGCATTTAGGCACCATGAGAATCTATAAATTGATTAAATTCTGATTGATGATGACATTTTGCTTTCACGCCCATAATACTATTATTGTTTGTGGCATTGTTGGCCAGAAAATTCTTCTTTGCTTTTGCTCCCAATATCTGAGTATCCCTGATGATTGACATTGAAATAACTGGCACTGAGTTTTTGAACTTATTGTATTTCTTCTCTAAAAGTGTTGTCACTTGGACAATAAAATTGGAGACAAACTTTCATATTTGGTGCCTAGTATTTTATTATAAAAAAACATTTTTAAACTGGCTTGTCTAACTTAAGTGGTGTTATTCCACTGACTTCGATTGTATTAATCTTAAAGTTTGGTTCACATATCATCCTGTAACTTGCCTGATTGAAATCTATGTATATCACTAATTGATTTCCAACTTTATGACTGTTTACTTCTGTTGATGGTAATGAAATCTTCGAAATCTGAATTGATATACAAAGCATGCGTTCCAGGCGGGACAATGGAGAAAATTCTGTGTGGATATTACTAACTTAATGTTGCTTAGATTTCGCTTCATTCATGTTCATGGAATCAACATTGCAGGAAAGAAGGTGGAACATTACATGTTCATGGGAATACAAAGGACTCAGAGGAGTGTCGGTGGACTGATCATGTATCAAAGTCAATATCTGAAATTGCCAGATCTGAAGGTAGCATCTTTTCTTTTATGAATTTTAAAATTACGCATATTTGACTATGTCCCACTCCCACTGCAACTCTTGAGATCTAATTTCGAAAGTAATTATTGATTAGTCCACACCATTGTGATTCTTTCAGGATATTGTTGGGAGGTTTCTGTAGAGCATGTTGAAGGGGTGAAATGGTATGCTCCACACATTCGCCATGTTGTCGCAGATGTTAGATGCAGACAGATCCAGAGATAACAAATGGACTAGCATTTGAGGTTAAGAATTGGCTTCAACATGCAATTGACGAGAACTTCATTACGAGTGCTAATATGCAATGCAAAGATTCTAACTGGCCAACCTTTGAAATGCTGAGTCTGGATGTCTAAAGTTCATGAAATCCTGTTCAACCTTTGATCGGACTGGTAAATATTGCAGATGGGAGAGGTGGCAAACTGGATGTTCAACTTTTGCTGCATACTATTACAGTAATCAATGTCATACGTTTTTAGTGTTGTGAGTCGACAACTGTTGTGCCTCGTGGCTTTGTTGGTTTTATGTATTTTTATTTTACAATTTATTTAGGGTTTGATGAAATATTTGTTTTAATAAGATAAAATATTGAATTATTGTTTTTAATGATATTATTACGAGTGAAGTCGAGTCCAAGGAGGAGTTTTACAACCATTTAATTTAATGGTGCTTGTACTACTGATCAGCCCATAGTTAATACTTGATAGCTATCTGGCTGTCTGATGCTATAAAGGATACTCCTGAACTCATTATATACAATTATACATGTCTAATTGTCTTTTTCAAATTACCAGAAGAGGGACTATGGTGATAGTTTAATTAATCCGTGGGGTGGGTATAATAATTAGCATCAAATTAAGGTCTATGGAATACAGTTGGAAAGTGGGCCTAAAACGTAGCTGAAGGACTTGACAAAATTTCCAGTTATGGTTGTTCTATTTACTCAGCCTTTAAAAAAGCATACTAGCCTTACCGTTATGAACATTGTTGTATTGCACTTTCCTCGAATTGAAATTCTATCTTATGTAGAAACCGTAGTTCGTTTTCGGCTTATTATTGCTTTAATTACAACGAGTGAGTTGTCAACTTTTACTTCTTTTTGAATTATAGCCTTCAACTGCTATCATTCGGTGCTAAATCATAATTGGAAAGCTGACAAGTGAAGTGTATGAATGGTAAAAAATTTAAATATGAAATTGGTCCTCAAAGAGTAGTTATTATTTAAATCTAGTTTTTTTTTTAGTAACCAAATAATTTAGTTTTATTTATAAAATAAGCTAAATAGAGATGTGATATGTACTATATGTGAATGAAAAAAATTACTATTATAAAATAGTTATATTTATTTTAAAAAATTCAATTAATATTCATATTTGTCTAATTTTAAATGTAATTTATTAGATCATGTAAAATGGTAAAACTACATCGGTCGTAAAATCAAACAATATTTTTAAAAATTAATTATTAAATTCTGTGATTTTTTTATTTTTATGAGATTTTAAAATCAAAAAATATTTTTAAAAATTAATTATTAAATTCTGTGATTTTTTTAATTTATATTTTTATGAGATTTTAAATTTGTATATTTTAAGTTATAGTCTATAAAAGTAATTGAAAAAAAAAAACTCTCTTTTATACTACTTTCTTTTCGTTTCTCTTTTTTCCTTTAATTTTTTTCTCTAAACCAAGACAAAGTGTTAAATAATAACTTTAATGATTAAGATTTCTTATCGAATTATGGCTTATGCCAGTCTCTTAAGTAGATAATGTCATGATAATGCCAATTGAATAATTAATGAATCTACTACAGAAAAATTGAAGTTAAATAAAAATTGAAAAGGACTGCCCCACTTGGATTTGAAGGTGAAATGGGCACATGTCTCTTTTGTCTAGTAGAAGTTGTGTGCATTTCTTAAGCACTCAGCAGTCAGCGCATGGGGTACCTCAATTATCGAATTCTTCTTCCAAAGCCAATGTCTACAAATTTACGAGCAGATAGCCCAAACATGGACAAAATTATAGTATGTACAGTTTTCTAACCGTAGAGCAACATGCTTCTTTTGGTAAAAAAAAAAGACAACAATCGAGTTTTAAAATAATAATAAATTTTATTATAATTAATTCACATAATTGTGAGGTGTTGAGTTCGAATTCAGAATAAAATTTCATTCTAAAAAAATCAATATTTCTCAATTAAAATACGATTTAAGGACAATATTAACTATTTTAAGATACTACTAAAATATACCGATGGTCAGCCAATATGTTATGAGACATAAATTACAAGACATTTCTAAAATTAATAAATAAATTAATAATATTTTATTTAAAATTCATCTTTTATATTTTTTTAAATGTAAAATTATTTATAAAATTATTACAATCAATTTCATTTAACAATTTTTTAAATCGATAATAAAGCTAATGGTGTTGAGAAGAAGAAGATAATTAATAATTTTAATAAGAAAATAATAAAATGATTTCAAAATTAGAGTGGTGTTGTTTTTGTGACAGTTGAAGATTACAATAATTTCGTGGTCATTATTACTATTATGACGGACACTGAAAATAAAAAATGAGTTTCACTGCTAAGTCAGAGAGGTAGACACGCTCTGCCATTGATAAATACGAAGCAACGTTTCTGTTTCAGCTGTTGCTCTTTGCCTTTGCCACGTAAGTGCAACCATTTATTACCATCCATCCGATATCTTTTATCGTCAGCTCACCGAAACAACCAACTCTTATTTCCCGTAGCATTCATCCTTTCACATTTTGGTCGTCAAATTTAGGAACTATATTTCTCTTAATTTTTCATTTTTTTTATATATAGTTTTCTTTTAAATTCTTCATTATATTTTGTATTAAAATTGACATATTAAAATATTTTATTTTTTTTATTTTTAAAAAATCGTATTTCTATCATGAATGTTGATTTTTTTAAATAGAAGATTGCATCACGAGATGCCTGCGACAATATATATTTTTTTAAACTTTTTTATAAATGATCACAGTACGAGGATTGAATCTCCTACTATATTATTTTTTTATTAAATTAAAAAATAAAAAATTTAAAGGTAGTAGATGATCTTTAAAATGTGCTCTCTTAGTGGAGAACAAAATTATCATTAATGTGGTCGCAGAAGAGAGATACTGTATCTTGAAAATCAAAATAAAAATATAACATTTTAGTATATAAATTTTAATGTAAGGTTTTTTAATTTTTTTTTAAAAATATATATAAAAAAATCTAATTTTTCTATTTACAGAATAAGAAGAAAAATACGGACAGATAAATATAATTGGATTGAAAAATTATTTTAGTTCAAATTTTAACTCCTTTATATTTCAATCAAAATTCAGAAATTATCTCGTTTCTTGTTTATAAGTTTTGTATTTTAGAAATTACATTTGATGGGTAGAGTATCTATTAACCATTTACTTTCCTCATGCAATAAATGAATCATTAGATAACTTTTATTAACATAAAAAAAATATATAAATGAAATAAAAAATAATATTTTATATAATTTTAAATATAAAATAAAATTGAATTGTCAAAAATTAATATATTTAATTTAAATTAATTTTCTTTTATATTTAGATTGAAATGAATACTTTTATTAAATTATTCTACCATAAATATAAAATATAATATATTTACTTAAAAGTTATCCCGGTAATATTAATATTTAATAATAAAATTGAAAAAAATAATTAATATTATATTAAAAATAAAAAAAACTTATTTATTTTAAGACAAAATTATTTTACGAATGAATCGTGACATTGAAAGAGTATTAAACAACTTAAATTTATTTAAAATGTATTAACCATAGTAACCACTTAATAATTGTGGCAAGAATTATCAAATTTTAATTGTTGAAATTATACATTTGTAAGATTAAAGGAATCCACACCTTAAAAATATAAGATTAAACGGATCACCACCGCAAAAATTGTATTGATAGGTACATACTCAACGGCTAGAATTAATAAGTGGGTAGCCATTAAATCAACATTTTAATGAAGTCATAAATGAAAAGAGATTTCATCTCAAAGGACTTATCCATAAATTGGAGAATCCCCTAAACTTATAAATTCCGTTTTTAGGTGAATAAGTTGAGTTTTTGGATCAACCTTATAATATAACTACATGTTAAGTCGATTTATATATTATTGATAAATAATATACTTCTTTCATCCTATTTATTTATCTCAAATTACATATCTTTTTATATTATCAATCAGCAGAGTTTTAATTAATTTTTTCATTAATATACTATAATTTATTGTATTTCAATTCTTCCTAAACTTATTTAATGTAAGGAGTAAATCGAAATTCCAATTTATGAAGATAGAAAGTACAAAAATAATTAAAGATTACTCCTACTTGTTGTACTTAATTAGTAGTAGTACTATTTGAGTATTATGACATTTAGCATTATTTAAGAGAAAGAGCAGAGCAAGTAGATCACTCAACTCAACACTGAACTTCACAAACCAAAGCAATGGCAATGACTCATAACCATGCTTTCATCTTTTTGGTTCTATTATCCTTTTCACCACAACTCTTCTTCACTGTTTCTTCTGCAGAAGAAGATAATGGTCTTCTTATGAACTACTACAAAGAATCATGTCCTCAAGCTGAAGAAATCATCAAAGAACAAGTCAAGCTTCTCTACAAGCGTCACAAGAATACTGCTTTCTCATGGCTCAGAAACATTTTCCATGACTGTGCTGTTCAGGTAAGTAAACTTAATTTCCGACCCATTATTTTCTTTTACAAAGTTTTAACCTTTTCTTTCTCACTTGGTTTTAGAGTTGTGATGCTTCTTTGTTGCTGACTTCAACAAGAAGAAGCTTATCTGAACAAGAGCATGACAGAAGCTTTGGTTTGAGGAATTTCAGATACATTGATACAATCAAAGAAGCTGTTGAAAGAGAATGTCCAGGAGTTGTTTCTTGTTCTGATATCCTTGTTCTTTCTGCTAGAGATGGCATTGTTTCGGTAATTTCATCTTCTTTTTTTCTGTCTTTGACTTTCGAAGGGTACTTGTTTTTTCTTTTTAAATAAATCATGTAGGTACACAAATCTGGTATTGAAGAGAGCAGTTGGATACTTAGATCTAATCCAGATATGTTTTGACTTGTGAACTTATTAATTAATAATAATAATAATAATAATAGATTATAAAAAATTTGGTGAACAAATGAGAAGTTATTTATATATTTATTTTATACAAGTAAATAATGAAAATGAGTTTGTTGCAGCTAGGAGGACCTTATATTCCTCTAAAAACAGGAAGAAGGGATGGTAGAAAGAGCAGAGTGGATTTGTTGGAGGAGTACCTACCTGACCACAATGAGTCCATTTCTTCTGTTCTTGACAAATTTGGTGCCATGGGAATTGACACCTCTGGAGTTGTTGCTTTGCTTGGTATTTATAAATAAATGCATTTATCAAAGTTGGATTTTTTTGATTTTATATTTACATCACAAAGAGAAAATGTGTGTGTGTTAAAATAGATTTTAATTATTGTGTTGAACAGGAGCACACAGTGTTGGTAGAACCCATTGTGTGAAATTGGTGCACCGTTTGTACCCAGAAGTTGATCCAGCACTAAATCCAGACCACATTCCACATATGCTAAAGAAGTGCCCTGATTCAATTCCAGATCCAAAGGCAGTCCAATACGTGAGAAATGATCGTGGCACACCCATGATTCTAGATAACAACTACTATAGAAATATCTTGGACAATAAGGGTCTTTTACTAGTGGATCACCAATTAGCCCATGACAAAAGGACCAAACCTTATGTGAAGAAAATGGCCAAGAGTCAAGATTATTTCTTCAAGGAATTTTCTAGAGCTATTACTTTGCTATCTGAAAACAATCCTCTTACTGGCACAAAGGGTGAGATTAGGAAGCAATGCAGTGTTGTTAACAAGCAGCACTATGATGAACAACCTTGAATCAAATTTCATATTCTAATTAATGCTCTGTAAGATATTATTATTACTATTATTATGCAAAAATAAAAGAGCTTTTGTTTAGATGGGGGGTGGTTTGTTGGGTCAACGAGCCTTTGGAGGTTGTGGAGTTCATCTTATGGGGATTGGAGAAATTATATGCTTTTAATTTTTAATTAATCTTTTGAGATGTAACTTTGTTTTATTTTTATTTTTATTTGTTTAATAATATTAATATGCTAGCTCAGTGTTGGGCATGTTCACGTGATGTGATATATGGATGGATGGTAGTGATAATGTTTATAATTATATGATATTTATGCTATTCAAGTTTTGTTATTTTCTATACACATCATGTACGCGTGTCATACGCTGCAAAGTCCACATAAACATACAAAATATGACAGCACTGAGGATAAAGTAATTGAGGTATTATTAAATGGTTCAAATTCAATTCAATATATGTTTTTAATAAAGTTAGGTGAATCATCATATTTCATGAAGAAGTCCGTTTCTCAAAAATATTTACACATTTTTTTAAAATTGTTTACATTTTTTATTAGTAATATGTCAAGCTTGTGGATCAAATGTGAGAGCTCTCTTATCACTGCGCTTAACTTTCTCACTTCAAATTATCAAATCAACTTTATAATTCTTATAAGATTATTAATTTTAATTAAATAATCGAATATTTATACACTAAAATTATAATTATAGTAAAGCATACTAAATGAAAAGGGAGAAGGAAAAAATATTCCCTAGTTTTCAGGTTTTCAAATTAAAATTAATATAGTTATACAAGTTCCAATGATTTGTAAATGCTTAATTTTGAAATTAGTTTTAAAAAATAACTTGAAATTAGTCTCATTTGAAGGCTGAGTTAGCAGATTAGGCAAACATTTAGAGACTGAAATAATTGGGGTATGATATCAATAAGAAAATAACAATAATTGGGGTAGGTAAGAAATAAACAAAGGGAACCACCGAACAAGTGGTCCATTAAACAAGAGTATGTGGACCAAACCAGTTTTATAATGAATTTTCATATTTATTTTTGGATTTAATTTATATATATTTTTAAGTTAAATTGCTTTTTATATTTATAATGTATCAAAAAAAAATTATGTTAAAAAATTTCTGACTTATATAGTAACAATTTTGAAATAATGAATATAAAAAATTGTAATGTGTTGACAATAAAAAATATTTATACTATTTGTTACATATTGTCAAAATCACAATAAATGATTCTAACTTTGTAAAAATAAATTAGTGACACCAAATATATGGAATTGAATTCCTTTGAGAAAGAATCTGAGGACTGGTGGAGCTTTGAAATGGATAAGATCCGGTTCTACTATTTTCATCTTTAAAAACAGTTAGCCATGATGTATACAAGAGACAAAATGCCAAAAATGAAATCACATTGGTTCATTTTGAGGAAATAAATCAAACAGCTCCACGTGACCTATGATATTGTTTTTGGTGAACACACGTGCACATATGATCTAGTAAACTGTATTTTATAAAATATACTCTTTAACTTATTATTATTTTCATTAAGGAAACTCACTATTAGTATTTCTTTTTAGCACATTCTATTCTATTAATCAAAATTGATAGATGGCAAGACTTATTTGACATTGCAATGCCTTTTTTCTCAAAAATGTGTTCCTAGTATTTATGTTTTACGGGAGTATTCTTTTTTTTAACAAAAATAAATAAATAACATTAAGGCAATATAATTTTAAGCACATTGACTTGTATTATAAAAAGACTCGTGTCCATAAAAAATATAATGCGTATTATATTTATTCTCTTAGAAAATTTTCATACAGACAAGAAAAACTGATTGCACCATGTGCAGCTACATGCCTAAATCTATCAATGTTTTTGCAACCATTTAAATATAAATAAAAATGTGGAGTCACTGTCCTATCTGCCATTACTCTAAATAGGTGTTACTGGATTCACATGTTTCATGTAGGGGTCTCCAAAATTCTTGCCATTTCTTAACAATGAAGTTTAAGATTTTTCCGCACATTAAAAAAAATAGTAAATGAATGAGTAACAAATTTACAAAATTGTTCTTAAAAAAGGAAGAGTTATTAGTGAAGTGGTTATATAACAATGAGTAAAAAAGTAGTTACATAATATAAAATTAACTATCAATAGTGGTTGGTCTTTCATATTTGCTGCCTCATAGTAATGAAAAAGCAAGAATCAATGTTTGGAATTGTCATGAGTTCAAAATGTTTCTTTTACATTCACACTATCTAATAATTATTATATTCCAAGTTTATATCATATTCATTTTAGCCATAAGTCCATTTATTTATGAAACTATGGTCCCTGCTTATGCTTTGTACTGCTATGATCAGTGTCACTCTCAGTTTCATCTGAGGCTGTCTCATTTTTTCCACTTCCTTCTAATAACTTTTCTAAGGAGAAATTGCAATAATAAGGCCTTGTTTGGAATGACATGTAACTTGCTGTAGAAGGAAAAGATTGGTATCCAAATGTTGAAGGATAGATTCCAGGAAGAAATGCAGTTGGCGGCGGCGGCGGTGGCCAATACATCACCGGCAGAAAAGCACTCGCTGCTGCTGGTTGTGGGGCCATTGCATATGTAGGAGCAGAGGAATAACCAGTTAAGCCAAATTGAGTAGCTGCAGAAGCAGAATTCATTTGTGTTGGCTGTTGAGGTGGTATCTTTTTTAAATCATGAGACTTGATGATGACATTAGAGTGTTTTTTCCCTCTGGATTTTGCAGGAAGGGTCTTTTTAGTTGAATTCTGAGGTTCATGAGTACCCTGCTTCAACAAGATTTAGTACAAAGCCTAGGAGCAATGAGTAATCTAACAAGGAAGCTTAACAAAAAGAAGTGCTATTTAGTATTAAAGTCTCTGTTTGAATAAACAACTTAATTAATTAAGTTATGTATAATATTAAAAAATAAAATAAAGTCGGATTATTTTTATATAAGCAATTCTTGAGAGCTTACAACAATAAGCTGAAAACAGCTTATAAATATGTCATAAACTGTTTCTTAAGTTATGTCAACCAGTTTTACAAGTGTTTATACTAGTAGATAATCTCAATTAAGTCAATTCAAACAGATTCTAGAAGACAGTTAAAACTTAAAATAGATAAAGTGTGGTGGAATTATTGCTATTTTATGAATATGTTACATGCATTGTATGAAAAGTTGTCGCAAAATATTTTGTAAGAAAAACAATTGGCAGGTAGCTTTCAATAAAAAACTTGCATGAATAATATGGGTTTTATGATCTTACATTGTTACATGCAATTGGATGTTGAAGAAATAAATCCTCCCCTTCAGCCGCTTTATCGGTCCTGTCAGATGAAGAAAGGTAGTCTTTAGCAGTAATTTAATTGATTCTTTTTTATTTTGTGACAATATTCTATGATCTACAATGAATGTTTTAAGCCATCTTTTCATATGTTTTTGTGATGAAAATGAATTATAGCAATGCTGCTATAAGACTCATGCTATATCTTGCTGTTTCATGTATGCTTTTACATAATAGTTTGCAGCGTATAATTTGATAAAACCTGTAATATTTCTGAAGCTAAACAAAAGTGTAATCCCCAATGCCTTGAAGAAAAAGCTTCCACTACGAACACGAACCAACATCGCCATTCGACACATAAGTGGCCCAAAAGACTTCAGTTTTTTTCTTCCCATTCCCTGCCTCACATATCTGTATTATTACTCAGTTCATAAATCACTTGTAAGTATTAGACTACACATAAAAAAAATTTGAACTGCATTATTACTAAGATTCAATAATCAATACCTTTTATAATAAATAAATGAAGTTAGAAAAATAGTACTAATCATTATCAGTACAAAACTTACTCATTTTGAGGAAGATTTCTTGTTCTTCCACCATATTTAATGCACAAGAATAAGCATGATGGACAAGTAGCATCAGATGGACGCATTGCTCTTTCTTCTTCGAGTATCTGGACAGGACATAATACTGAATTTTGTCGATTTGGATAAAATATTTTCCTCCTAACACCCGGATTTTCGTATAAGACATGCTCCTACATACATAAATATACAAAATAATCATTGCATTTAGATTAGAATAGAATTATTTGAGCCAAAAGTTTGCATGTCAAGATTCAAAATTGATGTTTCAAAGAAAGGTAGCATTGTAAACTAAAAACAAGTTATAGCTGAAATGAATTCTCTTACTCCAAGATTCATTGGAGACACATATGGTTCTCCTTTCTTCAAAATGCTAAAATGGTTGAAGTTCAATTCATACATATCTTCACACCCATGTCTTATGCCAAGTGATGCAAAAACTATAATTTTCCTTATAGTGTGTGACTGAGCATTTTTTTGTTCAAGTGCTTCAGATTCAATTATCCTTTTAACTTCTTTTGGACAGAAAGCCACCTTCTGTGGCTTTTTATTCCCTTGTCGCATTTTGACTTCAACCTTTTCGGATGGTGGAACAACTAACATGTCACCTGTCTTTTGATTTTCTTGTACTTCTTGTCTCATGATACCTGTTGAATCATTCACTTGACCAGAAAAAGTTTCCATGCATGTTACATTTGATTCATCATCAATAGGATCAGCAAGGTAACCTTTTCGTGCGCTTACGGTTTCAGCTGTGTCATTAATTTCCTCTTGTATTTGATTGTTATTCATATCATCAAAATAATTATCATTGCATGCATCATCACTGTCTGTTTCATTGTAATCTGCAACCTTAAATTTTTCAAAATGCAAATTTTGGCTATCACCCATGCTCATCCAATTTATCAAAGGCTTTTCAGGAATAATCTCCTTAAGAACAATGGCTTCAGTATCATCAGGGTTGTACTCCCTTTTGACAACACTCATATTCTCTATTTCATCAGCTACCATTTCAATCTTCTTCCTTTTGAAATTCTTGAAGTTTCTTGCAACTGCATGCTGATCATTTTCCTGATATAATAGTTGAAATTTTAGCTTTTGATAAAAAATGAGTAAATAGACATTTTAGTCCTTGAAATTGTAAGAGTCGGTCAATTTAATTCCTCAAATTTATGAAATAGCAAATTAGTTCTTTAAATTAAAGAATATCAACCAGAGGGAAATCTAAAAGGTTCACTTTCTGCATAAAACTGTCATTTTTTCACTCTAGACATTAGCTTTTGTTGAGTATTATAAACAAGGGAGCTGAGAAGTATCAAGCAATAATAATTCAACATAATGAGTTATCATATCCCTAATTGTAGCAGTAATTCCCTCTGCATATGTTCTAGATGATGTAATTACAAACAAGCCAACACTTATTTAAGTGAAGTACAAATAAAAAAAATTATGTTACTTGAGTTTCAATGTTTCTTTCCCTTATCTGAGCTTCGAGCATCGATATTTTTTCCACAAGCTCCGCATTCTTCTGCCTTTCCTTTTCTAACTCTGCTGAAATCTCAGCAATAGCATTGACATTATCTCCCTTCACTTCTTGTTCTATAATACGCAATGCTGAGTCATTGACCAAGGTAGCACAGGATTGATGTTCTACCATGGTGGATTAAGTAAATAATTTTATCTGAAAATCTCTGGTTTTAGACTCGAAATTAAGTCGAATGAAAGATACCCTTTAAAAGCAGAACTACAAATAACAATTAAAGTAAATTAAGCCATAATTGGATTGCTTAAGAACTAATATATTGGTAGGAAAAGAACATGGTTAAGGTCTTTTACCAAAGCATATATAAAACTAAGGAGAGAGGCAAATGACAGTGATCTCAATGCAAGGCAAAGAAAAGTCTTTTTGTTTTGGGTTTTGATTAATACCATTCTCAGTTTTGTTAAACAAAAAAGAAAACATGCATTAGCATCTGCACGTGCACTTCTCTCCCTCCCTTTCATTGTATTCCGAGCCATATTTTTTCCACTAACTTGAGATTTTAGAACAGTGAAATTTTCAAGAGGTTTATTTTTCATGTATATAAGTTTTGCCAACTCTTTGAGGTTCTAAATTGGTTTTTCATGTATCTGTTTCAAAAACCAAACGCACTACAAGTTCCATATATATTAATTATTAAAAATGGAAAAGGCATGCATTGATGAGAATGGACAGTACACCCTTGTATGATTTAATTAACAAATTAACATTGCTTGGTGTCTTCATTAACCAAAGCTCTGCTAATGGTAGTAATGAATGACAGCTCACTCACTGTCATGTTTTATTAACAGTATTGCATTGTCTTATTATGAAAGTTACCTTAATTAACAGCATATAATAGGAGCATCCGAGGCACCATTCAAAAACTAGTTCAATTGAATTGCCAAGTAAGCAAGAAACAAAATATCCTTATTACCTACTTAAATAAGCATTATGTCTAGACTAAAGAGTCTACTGCCAATATTATTATTATGCAGAAAAGGAAAAGGGTATGCACACGTGCATACATATAAATATATAATATATATTCAGTGAACTGTGTGATTCACAAATTAAAAAACAAGCTCACGTGGATGAGTAACTTCAATGGTTGTCTCTTAATATTGTGATGAGGGGAATACGAAGCTAAAACCTTGGATACCATCTTATTAACATTAAACTAACTTCATTAGCGTCAGACATTTCTCCATTAACAACAATTGGAGCGGCCTTTGATTATTCTTAGGAAGTATAATGAGTTTAATTAATTAAGACCCAAGGTACTACTAAATTCAATCAAGGGATATTAAAAAAAGGGGTTTTGTCCAACACATACATTGGTTTATGGGTGCAAGTTGCACCATCGTCCACAACCGTTGGATGTATTATTAATCACGCCTCCATGCACTCTATACGTATACGTATCCATAAGTATTTTGCTAGTTATCCATTAATTTGTGTGCTAAGACTAGTTATAATTTAGTGTTTTAATCAAAACAAATTAATGTATGACTCATACACATACACACACATTATAAAAGTTTCAATAGTAAAAAGTGATCTTGATCTAGTTTGAATATGTACATAGGTTTATAACATATAAACCTTACTTTATAAGCAAATAGAAAATATTTGGTGTACCCATACACCCATCCTTCTTGATTTAAGTAAATTGTTCTTTTAAAATTCATAAAAATAATCCAAATAACAAAATTTAAAAATGAAAGAAATTCAGTTGAAGTATTTGAATTCCTTAGAATTTCTAATTACCTCATCCAAATACAGTCTTAGGGTTTGAGGGTTGTAAACAAAGGATGGACAAGTATAAAATATCTATTCTGTGATATGCAAAATTTTAATATCATGCATGGAATTTCTTTAAGATGTAGAATCGTATATAATCTCAGTCATATGATTTGCTTCCAAATAAGCGATCATGATAATGAGTTGCAAACAAAAGCTCTTGGCAGAAGAGGAGGAAAAGGAAGGAAGGAAAACTACTAATCTAGCACGTGCACAATAGATTATCAATACACTATGGAAACTAAAGACTTAAGTTTGCAATTCCTCATACATTACAGGTTAAGGAAATCAAATTCCTCCAGTGATTATTCTTTCCTCTGCCATAACTAAAAGGATAATAAATAATAACTCTATGATATCAGTCAGCATTTGAACATAAAAATTCAGAGCTCAAGAAGACACTTGGAAAATGTGACAGCCAACGGAAATTAAATATACAAAGAAATGCATAAGCATAACATTACTTCAATCAATCAATCTATTTTCAGCACCACACGCACGGAAACAACCTTGCTACGAGAATTGGGATTGCAAAGAACCTCAAAGTAATTGCCAATCCCATGAAGTGTCTTGCATATTCTGGGAGATAACGGTACTTGCCAACGAAGTTAAGTCTCTCAACCAAATGGCTTTCATAATGAATCACATGAACATATGAAATTGAATCCACTCCTTATATTTAAAATAGTGGTCCCTGATGTGGCATTCCGCTTCTCATCATTGCACAGAACTCCTCATAGTTTATTCTCCCATCCTGTTAGTTTAAGAATCATTAGCGACAACATTGATGATCTATAACAGAGTTGCCCTGATTAAATTAGGACCAACTTACATGATCAGTATCCACCTCAGAAATTATGTCCTTTATTGTTGCTTCATCGCCCATTCCATGCTGTGTCATGGCAGTCTCTAATTCTTCTCTAGTAATATGGCTGTCCATGAAATTAGAGAAGCAAATGGTCATTCCCGGACGTAAATTTTATAATTTTAACAAGGTAATCTACAGTTTAACTTTTCAGAATTGACTGAGTAATCCATTCCTTAAATCATCCATGTGTGCCCCTGAGGTTACAAATCCATGAAGTTAACTTTTTTACTATGGTGGATATTTAAAGTGAACTAATATAATTTAGTATAGATATTTTATTTGATATAATCTCCATAGTGAAGGACCCAGGAAAAAAAAGGCCAGACCATGCCAGTACCAATGTGCATGTCACAGATAAAGCCATTGAGCCACAATGATCTGTTGAGGTTGTTAAAATGTGATGGTACTGTCCAAAATCGACTTGGAGATTAATAACGGCATGAAAATAAAATTCTCATAGAAAGTTTGTCATCAACATTCATAGAAGAACTTAACTACAAGTCTACAATATTACTGGAAGTTGATAAAATAGTGGGAAACTAAAGATGTGTGATTTTTAAGAAAAAAAAATATCTAGCTGTTCAAACACAGATGGCTAGAATGTTTTTTGGAATATGTGTAACAATATAATGCAAATCTTGCAATACTCACCCACTATTGTCCTTATCAAAATACTGGAATGCTTTGTAAAGGTGTTCATCCCGTTCAAGTCTGTGTCTATGCATTGTAGCCGATATGAATTCAAGATAGTCAATCGACCCATTTCCATCAACATCAGCCTAAGAAACATTATATACGTGAGAATAAGATCACTCTTGAACTTGAGTTTAATATTTGAGCCATGCATTCAACTAGTTATGCTTTTGATATGGATTTGTAACTACTTACAGCTTCCATAAGTTGCTTCACTTCAGTCTCAGACAATCGTGATCCGATTCGAGCCAAGCCAGTCTTCAATTCTTCATAGGTGATGGTGCCACTACTGTCAGTGTCCATATTTGCAAACATTGCCTTGAGACCTTTAATCTCCTCTTCTGATAGATTTTCAGCAATAATCTAGAGAAGTTTCCACTAAGTTGGTAATGGAGAAATATGCAGAAAAGATAAGCTGGAAATGCAACTCAAAGATGCATGTGATGAAAAACAAAACACTCTACAACCATATAAGCTTCAAAGACATTACTAGATGATACCTTCCAGAATGACAGCAGTATCAGTTAAATTTGGCGTTCAATATGCCAGATTTTCTGTTTATGTCAACACCATAGACTAGTCTGAATGTGCTAATATTCAGTACATGTTTATACCAAAGAAAAGTTTAGGAGAAACCAACACAAATGAATTTATTGGTTTTTACTTTTTATACAGACTAATGGTGTCATTTGATCCATGTAGCTAAACTCACCAAGTGAGAAAAGACTTGGTTTTGTCTAAATATTAATTGCGATTGGAATATTGCAAAGTTATACTAATTGAGCAGGGTTTATTAACCTGTTTCGAGTGAAAGCAAAATGAGGCTTGTATACAAGACAGGACAAACAAAAGCAATTCAATAATAATACTATATCTACAGACATATTCCAAAATGAGTAAACAAATGCATAGCTTAAAAACTGAACCAAAAGAGAAATGAGCAATCTTCAACAATATCAAGGACCAACAAAAAAAGGACACTGAATATAACTGCTTCTGAATCAAGTTTGATGCCATACCTTCAATGCAAGTTTCTTGAGCTTATTCATTGCCCTGAATTGTTTCATTCTAGATAGAACTGCACTATCAATCGGTTTATCAGAGGCCTCTCCACCTTCTCTCATCCATGGGTGTTCTAACGAAACAAAAAATCAATCATAGTCAAGCCATGCGTAATAGAAAAGTTAGACAACAAAGTGACAATGCAAATGAATGATGAGAATTTATTTAGTTTATGACAATCTGGTAGTATCATATTGATGACAATTTGCACAAACTTGCAAGATTTGTAACAAAATCTCAAAGGAGGACAATTTAGGTGCTAAACTAATACCGGGAAAAACAATAGCGCATTTAATTTGTTGAAAGAAACACTACTGTGATTGAAGTTATTTGAGGATTAAGCCAAAATAGAAACAGTATAGTCTAGTACCGAGGACTTGTGCAGAAGTAATCCTCTTCTTTGGATCCTGATTAAGCATCTTCCTGACTAGATCTTTAGCACTGTCTGATATTGATGGCCATGGTTCACTAGCAAAGTCAAGTTCTCCTTCCAATATGGCATTAAATATTCCCTTTTCAGTTTCTGAAAAAGAAAATTAAACCCACCATAGAAGTGTTATTTTTCAATCATAACTCAAACCAAAAACTGTAAATATACCACATTTTGAAATTACAAATTGATCTGTCGTGTGATGCTTTTGCACTCTAATTTTTGCTTAAAAAAATAAAATATTGATCTTACCTGCCCAAAAAGGTGGTACGCCACTAAGGAGAATATACAAGATGATGCCTGCACTCCAAATGTCAATTTCCTTTCCATAATTACGACGCAGTACCTCAGGAGCAACGTAGTAAGCACTGCCTACCATATCGCGGTAAACCTTTCCTGAAATAAATTATAGAAAACACTACATATGAACTATCAACCGTGAAAGCAACGGCGCCATACCATGAAGCAACATGTAATTCCTTCGCAAACTACCACAACAATAATAAAACACAAATATAATTCAATATAAGCTGTAATCAGAATGGACTGATTTTTTTCAGTCTTGACAATACACTTCAATTCCACCTACTGAAAATGAATTAGAAACCAATGCATCTAATTTAAAATTTGCTCAAAACCAAACAAAATATAATCTTCATTAGGAAGTCATGTATCATATTTTTCGATGGACAAATCAGACATCTTCATCAAAAACCAATCTCATTACAACAATTAGTAACACTTGAATTGTTTGTTTCATATCCAATAGTCATTGCAAGCTAATATGGATAAAAATAAAACTAGCACCAAATTTCTGTGTGATTAATTAACTCAATATCTAAAAATTAGAAAGTTTGGACACCAATCAAGAACCACATAACTGAGCATTAGCAAGGCTAATAAAAACAACAGTGGCAAAAACAAATGCTGATAAAATTGCAATGCACATATACAAATACACAAGCAAAGCAATGCAACAAAAGCTTGACCTTCTTCAATGAAAACAGAAAGTCCAAAATCAGTAGCTTTAAGTGTTGCTCCTTCATCCTTACTAGAGAGCAAGAAATTCTCAGGCTTCAAATCCCGATGCAGAACACCCATAAAATGACAAATGTGCACGACATTAACAATAGACCTACAAATTGATGCAGCAGCTCTCTCTGAATAATGACCTTGAGCAATGATTCTATCAAATAACTCTCCACCAGCACAAAGTTCCATGACAAGATGCACAGAGAATCTATCCTCAAAAGCACCTTTGAATTCAACAATGTTTGGTTGACCAGACAAATGCTGAAGAATCTGAATCTCTCTCTTAATATCTTCTCTATCAGATTTAGACACAAGTTTCCTCTTTAATATTGATTTGCAAGCATAAGTGTTGCCAGTTGAATTCTCAGTGCAAAAATAAGTAATCCCAAATTGCCCTCTACCTAATTCTTGACCTAAAGTGTAGTGTTTCTTTATATCTTCAAAGGTTTTTCCTAATATGGTTGTGTCTGTTTTGTGAACTGTTTTCACGTTCTGGGTAGTGACAGTGTGTTTTGGATTTGAGTCTGGTTTTGGTGGTGGTGGTGGTGTTTGAAAATGAGTTGAAGATGGTTGAACAGAGTGGTACTGGTGATTATTACTAACAGCAGCACCGCCAGAAGCAGCAGCTGTGGCGGATGATCCATGGTGGCGGCTGGTAAACTCTGCCGTTGGTTTGTTCTTATCCTTGCTGCCTTGACAACCCATTATGTAAAAATAAAAACTGAGGTGAGAGGATAAGTATTTGGGGGAAAATGGAAGAAGAAGAAGAAGAAGATTGGAAAGGTGATATAGATTAGATCGATTATAAGTGTGAAGAGGAGAAAGTGGAAGAAAAGACAGCGGCTGAAAAAGATGACAGCACAAATAATTTGGTTTGGCTTGGTTTGGTTTGGTTGATTACAGATCATAAATCATTGTGGCGAGTAAAATGCCGCAACTAGATATCATCAAAACATAAATTATTTACTTATTACACATCCCAAATTTTCATCTTCAATGGGATTTTTTACATCTATATCAAAATTATCTTCTTTTTTTTTTTAATCAAGATATCACAAGGTATGGATGTATATATTTTTTTTAATAAATAAGTTATATTAAATTAATAAATAAAATATAATTAAAATAATTAAATTATATTAATAAAATTAAGTTTTCGCATTTCTGCTTTGCAGTCTCTTAACGGTTAAAAAAATATAATATTTTTGTATATTAGTTTTAAAGCGAAGTATATTAGATTTTATTTTGTTTTTCAAGATATATATGAGAAAAAAATCCTACTATATAGTTCGATAAATTACAAGGGTGAAAACTAACCAGGTTGAGTCTAGCAGAAATAATTAATGAACAGGGTTTTAATTTTTATTGAGAGAGGTATTCACACATATGATTATTTTCATTAGAAGAAACTTAAAAAAATATTACAAGGATAAAAAATGAGAAAATAAAATAATTTTCAACTATAACTGTTGTATATACAATTGTGTCATAATAATTTAATTTATTTATATTCACTCTTTTTTTTCTATAATGAATGTCATTTTTATTTTATTTTTTGTTTTAACTAATTTTGAAATTTATTGTTAATACTACTACTATTCACAAAATATTGTTTCCTAGTAAAGCTTATGGGTAACACACGTTTCCAAA
This sequence comes from Cicer cuneatum, assembly GCA_037974295.1. Lineage (NCBI taxonomy): Eukaryota > Viridiplantae > Streptophyta > Magnoliopsida > Fabales > Fabaceae > Cicer > Cicer cuneatum. The sequence continues at coordinate 1,188,233 of JBBPBO010001985.1, forward strand.
GGGTTTATCGTATAATGAAAAGTTAGATTATTCCTTATTAGTGACGGTAAATAATAGAGTCTTCATATTATAGTATTTATCGTCATAAATAGACACCATAAATATAACACCACAATAGCATGGGTGTGATTTAGTTTGATGCTAAAATGTAAAAATGAGTTCATTATGCATCTTAGGCAAGAGTTTTTGTACCAAATTATTTGAATAATCTCTTAAATTATTGTTATATAATAGTAATGATTTTTTAAGGATCAAACATCCCATATAATTTGACCCATTCATATTAACTCAATCTTGCAAAACAACTAATACTTAATAGAATAAAAAATGAACACAAATATAAATATTTTTAGATATCAACGATAATGTCAATAGATGTGCTTTATCAAAATAAGAGGACAAATTTCACCTCTTATTTACAGTTTTACCCAAAATATAGTAAGAGATTTAGCACAAACCTTCAAAACTAGCATTATTAACCATCCAAACAAAATCTTACTATGTCTTACCAAACAATATCATATATTAAACTATAAAACACCAATACAGACTCTAAAAATTAAAGGCTTATTCGAAACCAGTGGTGGCTGTAACCAACTCAAAATTTTCAGTGTAAATACAGTAATATTTATGTATTATACATTACATATTATGCATATTAAATGTTTCGCACAATTACATATGCGAATTGACACAGTGGTAATTGGGCTATGAATTTTGTTGAAATATTTGAACCACAACACACTTCCCGTTAGCCCGTTTTATTTTTAGTTTTTTACACACCCTTCATTGCTACCAAAATCCCCCACCTTATTTTGTTTATCAAAATAAGCTTTGATTAGAAATACACTTTTGATATTAAAGAATATCAAATTTAGTATAGTCTAAAAGTATACTTCTTGGATTTATTCGGAAGTATTTTCCTAATAGTTTTAATTTTTGCATATTTTTTATGTGTGTAGAAATAATATTAATATATTATCAAAGTTTAGCCCATAAATTTCTTTTTTCGAAAAAAAACTTGTGAATTTACTATGAACCTTTTAAGTATAAAAAATTCAACAAAATCGAAATAATGGAAATTAGTACCTAAAAAATATAATTTTGAGCATATTTCTTGCATACAATTTAAAGTTATTATTGAATAAAGCAAAAAATTGTTTTTCTTATAATTTACATTATACTTACATTTTTAATTAAACATTAAACACAATAGAGTGATTATAATTTGTGAAATTGTATTCTATTTTTTATAATGTTGTCTTTGACTATTCAATTTAGTATCAAACTATTTGGTTTATGTGGCCGTGCTCATAGACCCAAGTAGAAGGGCCTAGCTCAATTTTATAAGAATTGCGTGTTATCAACTTGAAACTATGATTAGCGACGGTTATTTGTTATGACAATAAATTGAACTAAAAAATGAATGATTTCGAGTAAAAAAATAACTTCAATCCATTATTCGATTGATGAATAAGAAATAAGAGATTTGTAGAGGGAAGATAGAGAAATAGAGACATTTTGTATTCCATTCTACAAGATCTCCATCAAGTGCTTATATGATTTATTAGGATGACTTATGGTTGTGACATAAAATGGGATAAACCATCAACTTAATTTTTTAAATATCATTCTCTCTTTAATTTAATTTCTAAAAAGAATAATTCTCTCTTTAATTTAATTTCTAAAATATACAAATATAATAAGTAATTTTTCAAGTATATAAAATTCGTCAATTTATTGTCTACTGTTAAGATTTTATAGATTAAATTGTTGAATTTCATATACTTTAAAAATTATTTGTTATATTTATATGTTTTAAGGATCAAATTGGTGTTTTTTTCTTTTTAAAAATAATATTTATTTATTCAAATTTGTATAATACATAAAAAACAACACAAATTTAAATGTCGTTGAAACTAAAATGATGAATTTACGAACAAATTCATGTCACCTAAATTTATACTACATTTGTTTCTATATGTAAGACTCTTTTGATCAATGCACAAGAATTAATCATTATTATTTTTACATTAAATTTGTTATATATTATCTTTTCAAAATTATCCATCATTTATTTAAAAAGAGAATTAGTTAGTCAATTAATTTTCTTCATTTGTTTTTGGGTGCAATGGATAGTTTTGTGAAAAGGTCGTTAACGTACTTATGATTTGAAAAGATTTATAAATTATTTTTTTTCTTTAAATTGATCTTACATTAAGGGATGAAAATAGTAACATAAGACAGCAAAATGCATACAAATTTGATAAAATCAAAATTATTAGAATGTTCATGTATTCGAATATGAAGACTTGACAATCAAGTCATTGACTGAATATGTGGTAAATCAAAGTTTGATATTTTAATATGAACCAAACGAAACAGAAAATATAATTAAAAGAAGGTTGAGATAGAAAGACAAGTAGATTAAATGGAAAATTTATTGAGTTTGATATTTGGAAGAAGTTATAAACTGTATGTACCAATACCTGTATCAAATTAAATATCAAACTTTGGTGCAAACCGGTGGTCCTTAACCCTGACGAATTGTGAGCACAAACAGGTATATATTAGTTGCGTCATTTTCATGCAAAAAAAGAAAGGGTTGAACCATTGACTCGTCATTCATTCAATCTCCTAATAAGCCTAAATCTTAATGCTGCTCATTAACGCTCTTATGGACATTAGTGAACATGTAGCAATCCCTTCGTAACATCCATCACTTTTCCATTAAAAGCATTTGGTTGTTGTCCCTCTCCCACTCCGCGACTCCTATGTTTTTGTCCACAAACGTTTTTATAAAAATGAAATTAAAATATTTTGGATTCCATGTTTATGAGTACTTTCCTCGATTTGACAGGTTGTTTATTTTTAAGATTATCATAAAAATTAATAGGTTTATTGGTAAAGGAGGTTTAATCTTTGTATTTAATTCATATATTTTTAATTAGCAAAAATTTTTTTATAATGTCAATCAATTATAATATTAAATTATTAATAAATTTAATCAAAATTGTGTTGAAAATTACTTATACAATTGATTGTGATTGTTTAACCATATAAATAATTTTACACCAAAAAGTGTATCAAAATTACTCGAACACATCTTCTTCTAAGAATTATTAATATTAAGTTTATGGATTTTTTTCTTATACATTTTTTTAAATGAGAAAATTCAACTTATTTCATTACTAAACAAATGTTCAATACATGTTGCAACTTCAATCAAAACATGAAAATTATTTAAATATGTGGTCGCAAATCTTGCTAAATGATAAACAACTTCGTTGGTTTGTGTCATAACAAACTCAACACGAGAATTTTGAAAATAATTAGAAATATGTTGCTTACTATCATTTATAAATGTTACAAAATTCGAGACATTATGTTTACCCTTGTGAAAATCGTCTAATATGTGTCTGGAATCGAACTCAAAATCTACATTATCATCAAATTGCAAATCATGTGTCCAGTCATAGTTGATAAAAAATCGCAAATTTCTTTCATCCATTAAACACGTAAGAATAAACCATTCTATTTTTTTTCCTTCTAAATTTCTCGTGTTATATACATTTATTACTAAAAGTCTACTTTGTCCATTAGTTTTTAGTGTGAGATTTATTCAATCAAAGTTTACATTGAACAATTTTCATATATTATTGCATTCAATTTTTTATTAGACATTACTTGTTTTAGGATTGAATTTTGAATTATTAAAATCCCTTAATTTAAAAATTAAAAATATAAAACCAAAAAATATTTAAGTTAGTAACGTTAACATTTTTAAAATATTACATTTATGATTAAATATTTACTTTTGAAATTCAACCAAACTACATGTTACTATGTTAGGTCTACTTTTCCCAAAGATATTTAATTTCTTAAAATTCATTATCATTAAAAAATAACATACCTCATTCTATTTAATTTTCATTTTAATTATTAACACACTCAACTTATTATTAATGAAAAAGAAGGAAAAAATAGGTCATTGTTTCAAAAAGGGAGTAATACAGGAATATGTGTGATTCTCATTATTTGCATAAGAACCAATCAACCAAAGTTCCCTGAGGAGTCAGGACACTTTTGTTTCTTAAGTCAAAAGTTATTTCATGCTTCACGGTTGTTTGGTTCTCATCCAGCTTCGAATATTATTTGACAATAAATTATTCTACAATCATAAAACCACCAATTAAATGAAAGATACCTTACCACACATGTATTATCAAATTATTACTAAAATACTTGGTCTTTCCCTTACTATCTATCTCCTTGTTACTTGTGGTACGAACAAACGGAAGGGGAATGCAAATTTATCAAATTTTAGTTTTAATAATTATTATATAATCCCTTCCTTATGCAGTTACAGGGATACATATTTGTCCAAAAACGGGATTACATTGTTCATTGTTCATACTGAAACGAACTTCATCAAATTCTAACTTCAAACTTCAAACATGTATATCATTAATTAATTAGGCTCACTGGCCACGGAGTAAGACTCTCATAACCCGAGCCCACCCAACCCAATTATAGCCCCAAAAAACCCACCCATCCAATTTTAACAACCCAAAAAAATTAAACTAATTTTTTATTTATTTTTTCCCAAATTTTTTAAATTGACCACCACTCTTAAATCTGGTTGACACTTAAATGATTAATAGCAACAACAATTAATACGGATGAATTTCAATTATATAAAAAAACCGGTCCGGTCCAACTCAGCCATCGAACCCGGTTTGGTTCCAAACAGCGTCGCGAACCCGCCTCAAGTCACGGCCCTTTAAAGTCCGACCCACCCCTTCGAAAACCGAATTTGCCGCCATTTGCCGGCCACGCGCCAAATACTCGTGCGGCGGAACCATCTCCGAGTCATTAACATCAAAACCGTCATCCAAATCATGCAACGATTCCACCGATTCAAGTCGGAGTATCTTACTCCAATCAGGCACGTTCACCGGCGCTGACGTGGCCATATTAAGCTCCGGCCTCTGCGACGCACGATGCACGATCCTAGTCGAATTATCGAACGCCAAAGACAAACCGCCAAGGTTACGGTGGTCCTGGTCCCTGTTCCGACGCCAGGAAGGTGCGCGTGAATCCCACTCGTCGGAAGACAAATTGACGTCGCGTTCACGATCTTCCACCATGAACCAGACATCCTCTTCCCTGAAATCAGTTACTTCATGATTCGTACTGGAGGCTTGTGTATAGGTTGTTCCCAATAAACGTTCGCTTCGGTTCGTGCTGAATTTGCGACCCTTCGCCATAATATTTAGCGACGTTAATAGCAAACCGAAGCAAAATCAAATTTAAAAACTATTGTAATATGAGTAAGTAAAAGTCCATTGCGTTTTCCACTTTTACCCCTTAGAAGGTAGAACCTGGTTTGGGTTTGGCATAAGCTGTGTGTATGTTGTTGGATGTGTATATATAGGCCTTTTCTTTAGGAGTAATTTCATCTTCAATTTCATTTGAATTTGAGTTTCCACTTCATTTTGTCTGCATATGTTGTTGTCCCAATAGCACTCTTCAAATAACTCTAATAACTATATATTATTATTATTATTATTATTATTATTATTATTATTATTATTATTTAAAACAAATACAAAAAAACCACCACCATTCTTTACTATGGTCTTCTTTTTGAATTGAAAGTTAGATTTGTCCTTGATGTAAAGGAAGACTAATAAGTAACTTTTAAACAAGATTTCTAATCAAATAACATTATGTAATGATTATTTTTTTAAGTAAAAAAAATATAATGATTGTTTTGCAACATATATTTTGTTAAGAATTAATTTGATCAATTTTCTTAAATAAATGCACAATATGAATGGAGCAATGTTCCCTAATGGTTTTCAACGTGTATTTTTAAAGACCTTTTGGCACACTGTAGGTAAGTATATATTCAGTTTTTCACAAGGTTTTCAACACATGTCCTATTGCTCTTTTGTTTGCTTAAACTTTAAGTGTTCCTAATGTCTAAGATTAATTGTTCGACGAGCTTGTAAGAGTTTAGGCATACTAACTCATTTAATTTACTGCTTAAAGTTATTTTGAAGGTTTTACTGAGACGCATTAAACAATTAAGTTCCTTTTGTCCACATTAGCGATATTCATATAAAGCTTCAAAATGTTTACTAGAATGACACCTGAATTTTGACAACCTAATATTGCCAAATCACGTTTAATCACATATTCAAAGCTTTTATCTTGGATAACAATGTTGATGACTTAATCATTTGGGGACACATTCAGAGCTTCTAGACATATATCAATTCAGATCCCTCGTGTTATTTGTGCAATTCTTATTTAGAAGACTTGTTGCATTTTCTCAGGGGTTGTTGACATGCAAAAGTTGTGTAAGATATATTTCACCTCCCTAATGATCATCTTTTCACCTTGTTAGTTGGTTTGTGGGTGGATCAAGTCCAAAAAGTCTTATATGAGTGATAATTCTTTTCATCACAAATTTTTTTGGCTAATTTTATGGTTAGAAATGATGTTGTCTTTCATGCTACTTTCGTCTCTCACATTCATAAGATGGTAGACTGTTGTGTTTTGTAATACTTTGAGAGAAGGGGATGGAGCGGGAGATTCACTACCAAAATTCAAAGTTTTGACTTGATAATTCTTGTGGATGTCTTCTATTTAGTTATAAGGAGTAGATTGAGGTGAAGGGAAGATATATTTTTCTTAATATGTGTTTGATTTAGCAAAATATCTCATAAACCTCGATTTAAAAGATTTAGATGATAGAGGTAATTCAATACACATATAAATATAATTTTGTTTAATTAAAATTATTCCTCTCGCATCCCTCTTTTAAATTCAAAATGTCTCTACTATTATTTCCTCCCTTTTGTTTTCTTGTCTTTTTTTTTCTCTTCTCATTTTGCATTTTATACATAAAAAATACACACCTTGTGTTCTTGAAATAATAGCATTGTTATCCTCCGATCGACTTGAAGACGTGTGGGACCATTTTCAGCCCATTTCAATAGAATAGACAGGAACGCAATTATGCCAATTCTCTAACTCATGTGGCCTTCTTTCTATTAAATTTTTATCTTCATTATTGTTCTGTGTAACTGGCATATAAATAAATTTATTTCATCTTATGGCAACCATGAGATGCTTTACTTATTTTTATTAGGCAAAAATTAATCTTACTATATAAATTTAGCTTAATTTTTATTCAGGTATTTTAAGTTTATTTTTTCTCAATCTTTTTAAGTTATATTTGTTTGCACCATCAGCCTTTAAAATATATTAAATTACAATATAATCATTTAAGTTTGAAAATTTTCTCGAATTACTGTCATCAAATGCTAAAATATAATCAAAAAAATTTAATTTTTTAAACTACTTTGCATGTAAAACTAGTAAAAGACATTGATTACCGTGTTTTTAAAGTTATACATAGATTAAACTGTTGTAGAGAAAATAAAAAAAATATATCGTTGTAATGATATTTATTTACTACTAAAAGATAAAAATAAAAAATAAAAATAATTGCATGTTCTCATTGCTATCATAATCTTCAATAATAGACTTTTAATTTCCTAAAAAAGATAGTAGACTTTTAATATTTATAAAACAGTTCACTATTATACGTGAAATAATTATTTTATTTTTTATTAGAATCCTAATTATTAAACATAAAAGATGAGATACATTTCTTGCTTTCAAATATTAGTTACATCTATTTTTATTTAACATTTTTTATTAAAATAAACAACAAAACTTCAATTTATAAATGTTACATCAACTTTATGCTTAAAAGTCAAATTGATGTGTAATTTATAAACTCAGACAGAGACAGGACACAAATATTTAGCCCATCCAAATTTTATTAGCATACTTCTTTTGCTAATTGCTACGCAGGGAAACTAAATACACAAGCGAATGAAAAAAATAACCGTAGATGACATTCACATAGCTAAATTTTGTGCAATTGTTAAACAGCCGATAGAATATGTATAGATTAAAAATGTTTTAAGTCAAATTAGCAAAATGCCTTTAATTTGGACATCATGTTTCAAAAAACCTCAGCATGCGAATTTTGTAATCATAATTATATCATTTATAAAAAATAATCAAACGAAATAGAAAGAAAAAAATGAAGAGCCAATATACGAATGCATGCACATTCTAATAGGGGTTGTGTTTGTGTCCATGTCAGATGCATTATTGCATCCAATCAAGATCCCACGGTCCACGTGAGTACCAATATGTTAACTCTCTTCTTCCGCAACCTTTTACCACCCACCACGTGTAAGATTCTCTGCACAAATTGGCCCGTTAATGTTATCTCTATCTTGTGCCACATTGACACACAATGACATGTTGTAATTATTTGCGATAATATTATACTGTCTATTTTCATATAAATTAAATTATATACGAAAAATGTGAAATAAATATTATAATATACTTATATAAGACAAAATATTATAATATAGAAATAATAAAATGAAACTTTTAATGTTTAGTGTTATAAGTTATAACTACTAACTAGTTCATGTTAAAAACAAAAAAAAAAATCACTAGTTTTTATGGGCCTTGAATTGTAGTGGTGCAGTAAGTGGGTCACAGTAACTGAATCGCTTACCTTTTGAAATGGTTGGATTTAAGCAGAAGTGGGTCCTGGGCCATGGGCCCAACTATTAGACTCGTCACAGCAACCAAGCATCCTATGTTGTGTCTTTACCCAACCTCCAATTCTTTGAATTGCATTTTGTACTTATCTAAATTACAAAGGAAGTTTGCATTTGTTAGTGTTTACCTGAAATGAATCAGAGTCGGTAACTGGGTCTGCGAGTATGGTTTAAATTGGATCATTCGTGTCTGGCAACTCATAACGGTATGGCCTACCATCACAAAATAATCCCACGTCTTAGGAAATCATCTACCATCTTTGGTTTTCATTTGACACTTTCAACGTCATTTTCAAACTGTAAATACATTGACTTTATGTTTTATGATTTATCAAAGTCTATTCATATATAGAAGTAAATTTGGCTCGGTACATTTTATCAAAAGTAAGAAAGTTCATATTTTTACCTTTTTCATTTTCTCGGTTAAGAGAAAAGTTTCCTATTAGTCCTTTAATATAAATATGATATTAATATTTTTACATTTTAAAGTATTTTTAGGTCATATAATCAAACAAATTTCATTTATTTGTAAAAGATGTTTGAAAAAAAAATCAAACATAAATTATATTAGAGAAAACTAAATTTAAAAAAATACATTTACAAAACATTAATTTAAACACATATGTTTAGCCCAACCACCAAATAGAATGATTTAAGAGTTACTTTACTTCTCTCACGCCATTTAATTTAATATATATTTAATAATCTAATCTAATATAAATAAGATCAATTATAAATTTAATTTTTATTTTAAAAAATTCAAATTCGAATCTTAACTGCAATAATTTTTATCAAATTTTATTTACCTTTCGTCTAATTTAAGTCTACTGTAATATCATTTTTTTTAAAACTAGATGATTAAAACACTATAAATATACTATATTTATATCAAAAGTTTAATACTTATATTTTAAGGTTTAAAATATAATTGCCAAAAAATAAAAGTTTAGAACATAATTACAGATGTTTTACGATTTTGTTATCATTTTTGTATTTTTTTACTTCTCTTCTTTCTTTTAATTTTCTATATTTGTTTTTATTTTTTATTTTCTTTTTTACTTCTTTTCTCTATCTTACCTTTTTTTTCCTATTCCACATCTATTATCTCTCATTTTCATTTTTTCTTCTAAAATTCATGTTCTTTATTTAATCTGTCACTCTCTCTTTCTCGAACATTATTTTATTTTCTCTCTTTATTTATTCTCTGATTTTTATTATTATTTTTTAAAATCTTTTCATATACTATTTATATATAAAAAAACTATACATATAATTTCTTCAAATTTTTATCCATCTATTTTTTAAGTTAAAATTGTCTATTAACATCACAACTAAGTTATTAATTTCCGCATTCTCTCTTAGAGTTACACCATTTTTCTATTTCTTTTTCATCATTCTAAAATCGTTTTTTCTTACACTTTTTTATAGAATGCATTTTCTGATTACTTTAACAACACATATTATTGTACATGATTAACGGAAATTAAATAATTTAATTTAATTTTATAATATATTTAATTAATTAACTAATTTTTATTGATTAAAATTTTAAAATAATTACTCAAAATAACATATAATATATTTTTTCACCTGAAGAAGTACATCTACTACCTCATGCACTTGACAATGTTGAGCATTAAAGGAACAATAAATTATTGAGCAAAAAGAAAAAACACATCAGATGATAAAAAAAACAACAATTGAAAATATAAATGTAGATAACAAAAGTAAACATCAACAATTTTCATCTCAACAATTTCCTTCGGCTTTTCACTTTAGCAGCAACATCGATATCCACGGGACATATTTTGCACTAACAACCACCAATGTTCCAACAGCAACAACAATACTCCCAACAACAGCACCCTCCAAACTTCCAGCAGCAACAACAACAACCTCAAACCTCAAAAACTCAAAACTCTGTCTTCCAACAACAACAATCTTTTAATAATTATTCTCTTTCACAACAACTTCTTTAATCTCTAGCGGATCAAACTCTATACCGACTAACTATACAAAAAGTCACTACTAGAAAAACTCATTTTACCTGCCATATTTAGCGTCGGCCACGACTCCTAGCGTCGACTGGACCGACGCTAATGTACAGTTATTTTTTGATTTTTTAAGTAGTTAGCGTCGGATCGGCCGACGCTAAGTTATAAATTTTTTAAAATTAATTTTTTTAATAGATGTTGAACTCTGAACTGAATACTCACCAAAATACCTTTGTACTCACCAAACTATCCAACTCTCAAGCAATACTCACCTTCTCAAAACTACTCACATTTTCAAGAATACTCATTATCTCAAATACTCAAACCCTATCAACTCTGAAAGCATACCCTCACCGTCGAAGCTCTCAAAGCCTGTGAACCCTCGCCGTCAAAGCTCAGCCTTTCGCCGCCGTGAAGCTCAGCCAATCTGAACTAGCTAGCTCTCGAACCCACTGTGAACCCTCTCGAACCCACTGTCAACCGTCACCGTCAAGGTAAGCCACTCGAACCGTCAAGGTAAACCACTCAAACCCTATCGTATTTGAAGCTGGAGAAATGATACAAATGTCATTTTAGCTGATGAAATGGGTCTTGGGAAAACTGTTCAATCGGTATCAATGCTTGGTTTTCTACAGGTATAGTATCAATTATCTCTTTGGTTACAAATGCCCTTGCAATGTAATAAATATAAGTATTTCTGTTCCTTATGCAGAACGCCCAGCAAATCCATGGTCCTTTTCTTGTAGTTGTGCCGTTGTCTACTTTATCAAATTGGGTCAAAGAATTCAGGAAGTGGCTTCCCAATATGAATATAATTGTATATGTTGGTACTCGTGCAAGTCGATAGGTGAGACATCTCTTTATGAGTTTTTGGTTAATATGCAAATGAAACTATGAAATCTGTTTTGTTCCACTTTTAATAGTATAAATATTAATAAGCACGGTATCAACCTGATGTTTAGTGACCTTACATGCAGATGGTGTAATTTGTAATCAAAGCTTGTAATTGCTAGTTTCTTTTTTGTCTCTAATTCTTTAAATATATATTTTTTTGCTTTTTGTTTTTCAATCTTTATGGTAGGTTTGTCAACAGTATGAATTTTATAATGACAAAAAGCCTGGTAAACCAATTAAATTCAATGCACTGTTGACTACATATGAGGTAGTTTTGAAAGATAGGGTTGTTCTCTCCAAGATCAAATGGAATTATCTGATGGTAGATGAGGCTCATAGACTAAAAAATAGCGAGGCACAGTTGTATACCACACTTTTAGTATGTAACTTTTCTCAATTTAATGTTGAGCTTTTGTTTATGTTGGTGAGGTAAACCTTCTTTTAAAGTTTGTTGTTTTTGTGCTGTCTTTTTAGGAATTTAGCACCAAGAATAAGTTGGTCATCACCGACACTCCTTTACAAAACAGTGTTGAAGAGCTATGGTATTATTAATATTTTTCCTTTTGTGGATTTGTTAGATTTCTGTATATTATTTTGTATCTGTACTTGCTCAATGTTAGAGTTTACGAAACCGAAGATGTGTTTGGTTCAATGGAGGGGAGGGGAGAGAAGGGGAATATAGACGTGCTTGGTTCAAAAGAGGGGAAGGGAGGTATTTTAAATGATTTTTTAGCTGTATTGATTGCGTCCCCTCCAAATACCCTGAACCAAACGGACCCTGAGAGAAATGTAAGAAATGTTTGCAAGAGGATAAGAGAGGTAGCCGCAACTGAAACTTCAACAGTATCTTGATGTGTGAATCCGTTGGAGCGTGAAACACTTGCTCAGAAAGCTATAGGAAGTAGGAACACTTGCTCAACTCAGAGCCTAGCGTAAAACAAGTCAGCAAACTTTACTTTAACACTTAACCTTCTGACTCAAGGTAGTTGAACATAGGAGAAAAAACTAATTCTGAGTTGTTTTACAGGTTCATACTCAACACATATGTAATTGTCTTTTTTTGAGTGTAGGCGATTTGCTTTGATTAGAGTTTCGTTATTATATATATGCACTGTATTGATTTCATTATTGTATAACAATCCCCTCTGCCCCCATTTTTCCTGTTTTGTAGGGCTTTGCTCCACTTCCTTGATCATAACAAGTTCAAGAGCAAGGATGATTTTGCTCAAAACTATAAGAATCTGAGTTCTTTCCATGAGAATGAGGTATAAATTATTGTAATCATAGTTAGTATTTATTCCTTCTTTCCATTATCATATATCTGAGTTCTTGATAGACTTTCATATTTATAGCCTAGACTGATTGATTTGATCCCATAATTCAGGGATCTTGACAGTTTCTCTTATGTGTATACACACACACATACACACACAATTCTTTGTTATTTCTCTTCTATTTGATTTTCCTTGGTCTTAATTTTTGCTCTTCACTGTTATTGATGTGCATATAATATTTCGTCAGCTTGCAAATCTTCATATGGATGTGGAGAAATCTATCAAAGATGTGGAGAAATCTTTACCCCCCAAAATTGAGCGTATCCTCAGGGTTGAAATGTCTCCTCTTCAGAAACAGTAAGTGGTTCCTTCAAAAAACAAAAAAACAAAACCAACTCCTAATAGTCCTCGTTCTATTTACATGTTGCTGATTTCTTTCATGTAGGTATTATAAGTGGATTTTGGAACGCAACTTTCAAAATTTAAACAAAGGAGTTCGTGGGAATCAGGTTACATCTCTATCTTGTGTTTCTAGCAGTCATTTGTACATAACGTACATGGATACCATTTGCTTTCTTCACTATGATGGTTAATGGAACAATAATGTCAATACATGTCCTATACTGCTGAGTTTTTGATTGTACATATGCTGCTTATGAACATTTTTATTTGTTACTCTAAGGCCAATACTCGCCTTATGCTTGGTTTCTTTCCACTTTGTAATTCTAGACAATGATTCTCAATAGAAAGATGCTAGAGTTAGTGTGGTTTATTGTTTTTGTTTAAAATTCTCATTTTTAAATTCTTTGAACAAAAAAAGGTCAGATTTTCATGCAAGAAGCTATTTAAGGTTTTATTATTTAATTTACTATTTTAATTTGTGGTCATATATGCAACTAGAGGAAGGAGTTAACAGAAAACAATGCACACGTATGTTATCAGTTGGACTGACGCCAAAAATTAATAAATTTGATTATATATATATATATATATATATATATATATAAGGGTCTTCCTAAACAAGTGCCCCAAGGGTGCATGTTAGGGAATCAAAACTAGAAATTTTGGTTTGAAAACACTGCTTTCAAGACAATTAAAAACTTCGAAAGAATTACATCCACCACTTCCAAGATAATGGGTTGATACTTTATGTTGCTTTTTTTATGTTGTCAATGCAAGGGGTTTTTGAAGTATTATTTATTTTATAAAATTTTTAAAATTATTTCAGCATGTGCTAAAAAACAGAAGAAAAAAAATAAATAAATTACACTTTAGCGTCGGCCACACCGACGCTACAAAATACAAAAAATTGACTTTTAATCGTAGCGTCGGCCGTCCTACGCTACGTATTTTTTAAATAACATGGCAAAGGCTTCTTTAGCGTCAGATGACTTTTTTATTTACTAGCGTCGGTTTTTCGTCGGCCTGGCCGACACTAATATACCATTCGACGCTACATGATCGACACTATGCAATAGCTTCGACCGTTTTAGCCTAGGCTCGTCTCCGACGCTAAAACGACATTAGCGTCGGCTTTTGGGACGTTAGCATCGGCTTTTGGCCGACGCTAAATCCTGATTTTCTAGTAGTGAATTGGCTTAATCAAAACAAATGCAAATTAGCTTCAACCACCTATGACTCCGTCGACTAGTGGTAGGATACTTAAAGATGATCACAAATTGTTGCGAGAGATTGATTTGTGGCTGCTTGAAGTTGCCACAAATTAGGCATTTGTAACCGTTTTCCTCCATTTGTAGGAACTTTTGAACATCACAAAATAATATTATTCTTGCAGTGAGCAAACACCACATATTTGGTATCAAACTGTGCATAAATATCTCTGTGACTATGGTTTTGTTAATTAAAAATAGGACTCATCTTTATTTTATTTTTCAAAACCAAAACATGATATTATACACGTTAATGTATGGAGATGATATCATTATGAATTATACTGAGGTCAATGAATGCATCACCAGACTTGCTACCAACTTCTCCATCAAAGATATATGTTCCTTAGACACAAGTTTATTTCTCTCCCAACACAAACACAAGTACATTGCTGAGTTTCTTGGAAGCAAAAATATTGATGCTAAAGTTGTCCTTACTCCTCTATCAATCTCAATCACCTTGACAAAAAATTTATAATTTTGCCACCCCTAATGCTAAAATATTCTCTCACATCACCATAAATAAAAAGTCTCCAATATATATGATTTTTTGATATTGCATTTTCCATCAACAAACTTGCTCAGATCGATCATGCAACAACCCTTTTAGCATATAGTGAAAATATTTTAAAATTTCACATTCATATGAGAAGGAGACGCTAACAACTCGTTTGGATGCATTACTATAAAGAATTTCATATACCTCTCTGTCTTTTCTCTCAAATTATCTAACATATTACATTTATCACACACTTTATTTCTTTTTCTCTCTTGGTGTTGTGTAACATTTTTCAAATTTAGTTTAAGTGCTAAAACTTTCTTAAGCAAAATATCATTTAATTATAATTGTTTTAAAACCGCTAGTATTCATCTATAATAATAAATAATAAACTTTGTGGTTCTAATATTACTACGTGTAATATATACTGACGCTAATGCTTTTGTTTATCACTTTTCTCAATAAAGTTATACATATTATATCAAATTTTCTGCAACTACTTAAAAAAAAATTGTTGTCCCTTTGATTAATGAAATATAAAACTGTCAATGAATAGTTTAAATGAATAACAAAATTGAGAAAACAAAATATATCAAAACTTGATAGTAATGTTTATATAGATAGATATAAATAAAGTAGTATCTCTATATTTTCACTATTAGAAAAACTAACATTAGCGTTGACTAAAAGTCCACATTAAATTTATTTAAGCAGGACTTTTTGTTTCAAGTTGAATATTTTTTTGGACAAACTCTCTCTCTCTATATATTTTTTATGATGGTGGAATTAGTCTAAGTAATTAACTCGCACTGATTAATATTTCAGCTGTAAATATTTGCCCTTGTGGTTTTTGTAAGCCTACAAAATTTAGTTTAGTTTGAATATATATGCAAAATTTTATATAATTTAGAAAAGACAAATTTCAAAGATTTTAAACAGAACACGAGAGAAACGTGTATACAGACGTTTATACTGACCATTTGATATATATCTTAATCTGATTCAGCTTAGACGTTTTATATATATTTTTGCTTTGATTAACTTTCTTCATGCATGTTTTGTTATCATTTATGAGACTATTTCTACTTAATTAATATTCCGTTCACCATTAATGACCACGGCCGTATAAGAAAAAAACTTATTTTAATATAAAGAAAAATGTATTAATGTAAACAAATGTAATAGAAATTCTGGTTTAGTTTTTACATTGGTATTTTAATCCATTTTAATGGACGAGACCTTCATTAATTGGAATATTCCGCTTGTAAAATAAAAATAAAAGGTACTTCAACCTAATAAATACAATCACCCTTATAAAGCAATTAAACAAACCATTGTGAAAATAAGAAATCTAGTTTTCTACTCTCCCTCAAGATAAAATCAGTTCCACAACACTAATTTTATTTGAGGAACATATGAAGTTTGGAACAAGAAGTACTTGACTTCAAATTAACTTTGATTTTATCACGCTTAAATATAATTCGGTTGATTAGTTAAGATATGTCAAGTGAGATTTAATAAAAATGTTACGAGTTTAAATCTAGAAAAATTTATATAATTAATTTATTAAGATTTATTTATAAAAAAAATCTTGGCTTTAGGATTGATTTATATAAGAAAGAGAATCTCTCATAAAAATTTGTAACTGGTGTTTGTTGGAAATGAAGAACATAGAGCTAGTATGTGAATTGAAAAAATAGAAGTCTCACATAGGAGGGATTACACATTCTAGTAGTGTTTATAAGATGGAGTTATGATACTTGGAGTGTGCCTTAAGGGGTACCCCAATTTTGTGAAGGGGCGAGAACGCATGCAAAACAAATCACCATATGCACGTCGCCGCTGCCGTCTGGCCAGGCCTGGACTTGGGTGGTGAATTATTTTTTTTGTAAAAAGAAAATTAAAAAATTAATTATTTATTTTCTAAAAAGGTATACTTGCGTTTTTACTTAATTGACTCTCTACTGAGTCAACACATTATTTCTAATCCAGTAGTCATTCCCTGTATTTCGCGCGGTTCGGTTTTTGGTCAAAACCCTACCTAGTTTTCCGTTTGTTTTGTGGCCGCGTACTTAGTCAAAACCCTAGAAATTTCGAAGTCAACCTTACCTAGAATAATGGAGCACGTTTTTAGTGTGAGTCTGGTCTGATGGATCCCGAAATCCCTCAGATCCAGTAGTAAATCTCCTCTATAAATAGAGGGTTCTGCTCAGTTGAAAATCATACCAAAAGCTCTCTATTCTTATGAGGCTTTACTCTTCTTCTCCCTCCCTATTCTTACTTCTCCTTTTTCTTTCTTTCTAGTGGTCTTAGTACCATATTATGAGTAGCAGCCATTAGACTGCCATACTGATGGTGTAATTCTAGAACGTTTTTTCACGGAGCAATGAAACTCCGATTCAGAGTAACTGAACTGTTTTATCCTGGGGACGGCGTGGTTGATAGTTTACCTAGTTTCCCGTTTGTTTTGTGGCCGCGTACTTGGTCAAAACCCTGGAAATTTCAGAGTCAACCTTACCTAGAATAATGAAGTACGTTTTTCGTGTGAGTCTGGTCTGATGGATCCCGAAATCCCTCAGATCTAGTAGTAAATCTCTTCTATAAATAGAGGGTTTTGCTCAGTTGGAAATCATAGCAAAAGCTCTCTATTCTTCTGAGGCTTTACTCTTCTGCTCCTTCCCTATTCTTACTTCTCCTTTTTCCTTCTTTCGAGTGGTCTTAGTACCATATTACGAGTGACAACCATTAGACTGTCATACTGATGGTGTAATTCTAGAACATTTTTTCACGGTGCAATGAAACTCTAATACATAGTAACTAGACTGTTTTATCTTGGGGACAGCGTGGTTGATAGTCTGCCTTGCACAATTTGGGCAGTGTCGCGAAACGTTTTAAAGAGAGTGACCTAGTCTATGACTCAACTCAGTAATATTTTCGGTGGCATAAATTATTTTTAAACTGTTTTTTCAAAACTCGAAACAATTGGATGTTTCCATTGATGTGTTTCTTATCAAACTTCTACCGTAACATTAAGCCTTTTTCCAAATAAAAAATTGACCTTGGCTTCAATTTAATGACATTCTTTTCATACAATCATGAATTTGAGGAGCATGGAGTTGTTTCATTCCGTGAATTACGTTCAAAGAACAATATTTTTCATACAAGGAATGCAATAATAGGATACAACTTTAACTCATTATATAATTATGAGTTAAAGTTGATATAAAAACTTAAAATATATGAAAATCAATCTACGTTTTCAGACACGAATTCTTAAACAACTAACAAAAAGCGTTAAAAGAAGTACTCCTGACACATCTTTGTCGTTATGTTAACTTTCCTTTTCTGCATATCGCTTTGCTTTTGCTCTTATATATAGAAACATACAATATGAATGACAAGAAAAGGTGGTTTCCCTTTAGTGTTTTTTTTTTCATGCGCGTGATTCATATGTTTCTCATAAATCTACACGAGATATGTTTTGTGATTGATGCTATAGCTTTGCGAAAGATCATTTTATGTTTTCATTGGTCAAAAAAGAAAAAGAAAAGTAACCAACTATTATCTAAATTTGTATAGTATTCAAATTATGAAATACACTACTATTAATTGATGCATATCTGGTTTCATCTGAACATTATTACTAAGAGTTTGATACATACACGATTCAGCTCTTTTCTGATCAATTGATTTTTTAAAACCACCAGACAAAAAATAAACATTATTAATCTTGAAATTAAATTACCTAATGACGGGCTGATCCAATTTTTCAATACAAGTTTTAAACCGTTATCGCATGCCAGGGTAGCATGTACTACATAAGTTAATTTGCACATAGTGATGCTATATCCTTATAAAAAAAAATTAAAACAAGAAAAAATATATTAACAATATCAATTATTAATATTGTCCTTTGATATATATATATATATATATATAAAACGAATGATATATTCATCATAAATCAATTTTTCTGATTAAATTAATTTTAAATATTTTCATAATATATAATGATATATGTACTAATGTACATTCACATTCAGTTGGTGTGGTTACTGGTACTAGGTATTATTAGGCGGTCTAAAAAGGTGGTTCGAAATTCCCTGTGACATCATATCAGATTTCACAGTTCACACATTCGCAATAAAAAATTGCATGTATCCTAAAAACTAGGTGGGTCTTAGACGGCAAATAGAAACACAGTATTGTGGTCAACAAATTAAATACCCTTTTCGGCTGCCATGCACACGAACATCAGAATGAGACCCAATCTTGCGATCTTTATTAATTATTACTCCATGTGCTAAATTCGTTTACCCCTTCATATTCATTTCTCTCACTTCACCCCTATAAATAATCAAAACGTCCCACTTTAGAGTCATTATCTCATTATATACGATCTAGATTTCATCATTCTTCTTAAGACTTTAATATTACATACATAAGAGCATATTATTATATATCAAAGAGAATCTGTTATTCATTAATTAATTAAGAAAATGGGAAACTGTTGCAGAGCAGCATCGTCAATGGAGTGGGGTGGAGAGGATTGGGAATCGTTAAAGTCTAACCAAACGTTGATGAAACCAAAGTCATGCTCATTGTCAAGCAAGGTATTTGACGAACCTCGTCTTTCTCAACCTCAACGGAACTTGTGTTTAGGGAACATAGTAGATCACGAAAATAATAGTAATAAGGAGAAGCTATTAGGAAAGTTGAGAGCTTCTGGTGATGCCAATGGAAAGGTGACATTAAAGATTTCAAGGCATGAGCTTGCTGAACTATTGGGAGAGATACAAAACATAAATAATAACAATAATAATCAACAACAACCGCAGCAGATGATGAAGAAGAAACAATTAGCTTCTGCAGAACAAGTTCTTTGTCGGTTAATAAAAAAAGCTAGAGATCATGAAATTGCAAACAACCATCATCACAGTCATTGGAAACCTGTGCTAGAGACTATTCCTGAATGTTAATTACTTAATTCCTAAGCTTAATTAGTTTAATAGTGCTAGCTAGCTAACTCAAGGGTTGATTGAGCATATTTTTATTTTTATTTTATTCTCAACTTTTCATATAATTAGATGTATAGAGGTTTGTGTAGTAATTGTGTATATGATCTGCAAGTGAAGTGCTGTTTATTTTTTTTGTAGAATTGATTCAGCTAGCTAGCTGATCCAAAACATTAAAGTTACTGTAATTTATTTCCTCTCTTCGGAATTCAGTAGTTTTAATTTTAAAACCCAAACCAGATTCCTCAGAAATTAATTAAGAGACCATGTCAAAGATGTTTCGTGTACTCTACAATTATTCATCAAGCATGACGAAAACATACGTATCCAAAAGCCATTATTCTTTCAATAATTTATATAAAATAAATTTGTATATAATATGGAGTACTGATTATTTTTTGATGATTTCCTGCTTTCTCCTTCAAAGGAGGAGGTCAACATCGGAATGAGAATGAGTGAGTATTCATAAATTCCCTATGTCAACTATGGATCTAAAAAAAGTACCTTAACAACACAAATTTGATTCTTCACAATTTATGAATTGCAGTTGCTCAAACTATATGAATCTCAATGGCTGCACATATCATTGTGCCATTTCTTCAAACTCAAGACTTTAGATTTTTGTTAATTATTACTATAAAAATGGTAATTGAGAAGTATCAAACAATAATAAATCAACATAATGAGAACTGTACATATATATTACCCAATTATGGTTAGATTTCACCATGCAATATACAACTGAAAGTAAAATTCTTTTATTCAATAACTGACGACAACAAAAGGTAAAGCAAAGGAACGTATTATAAGAAGAAAATCATTAAGAGGACCCGAAACTGTAACTATGAATGTCTACTCAATTCCAATAGTATGTCAAATCAAATGACTACTAAACAGTCTAAACTGGTTTATTTTGGAAATGGATTTGCTGCAATAAAATAACTGCAGTCACTATATTCAGCAAAATTGGAGTCGACAGATAAAGATTGGATCAGATTTCAAGCCTGTGATGAGGTTGAAGTGTAAATTTTTCGATCTTCATCCATAGACTCCTCCATCTCTTCCAATTAAAAAATTTCAAGTGCCTGATCCAATCTGGTTTTCTGAAGGCACTGCATCAACAAAAGATTGATTAGGATGATTGAAAATGATCTTATTGATGTCGTCAAGAGAGCTACAGTTTTGTGAGTCACTCTTCTCCATGAAGTCACATCCTTGATCAGATGCAAGCTTGGAGTCAGAAAGATCTGCAGATTGAACAAACTGTTCAGATGGCATTGATTCAGGTTGGTTTATCTCAACCGTATGATTCGGTACCGCATCAAGAATATTAGCAATACTAGTACTTGGTTTTCCATTTGAATTTAAGTTATTATTATTATAAACTTTTCCCAAAGTCTTAATAGAAAGAAGCTTTGTATTTGCATCTTCATGTGAATCTGTTTCTGGCAAGTTCTGCTTGTCCACAAAGTTTTCAACAGATTTACTAGTCTGTCCAGATTGCATTGATTCAGGTTCAGCACATAAAGAAACCAAGTTGAGTTCAGTATTTGAACTATTTGGTTCATGATGAACCAACTCATTCAACTAATGCACTGAAGGAAATACTTGCTGTTCAGTTCTGAGCTCCTTATCAGTGTTTTCGGTTACTGGAAACAGGTTCATTGTTTCAGATGCCGCCAGCCTTGACTCTTTTTCTGCTCCTCCATTATTAGCATTGGATTCTTCTACCTGTGTGGAGACATCAAGTTCATGTAATTTATCACCTTGTTTAACAGTTTTGTCACATTCCAACTCTGATTTGAGAGAGGAAGACTGATTCACATGCTCAGGTTCTGATATTCCTGGTGGAACTGAGATCATCTCGGTCGGAAGTGCATGCTCTCTATGCAAAGGATCCTGTATTTGTGGCCCAATAGGCTGCAATGAGGTAAGTGCACTATGGACCTCATTAGTCTGAGCCTGAGCCTGAGGGTTTACCATTGGAATTGGAAACTCTTTCCTTTTGATCATTTGGACATGGAGAGCCACATCATTTTCTGCAGTGACTGGAATAACTTGACCTGGAAGAAACACAACACCTCTCAAAAAGGAATTTGTTTCTGCTACCTTAACATTAACAAGATATCCATCATTAAAAGATGCTTCAATGACACCAGTTACCACCTTCCCCAACATACCACCATCAGAACCATTAGCTGTGCCAGTTGGTGGCTGATTGAAGTTCAACACATTTTCAGATTTATGCACTACATTCTCTTCTTTTCGTGGTCGACCACGTTTTCGTTTTATAGGAACATTTGATGGAATGCTGGGTCCTTGATTCTGTTGGTTCATTTTTCAGCAGATATTCAAACCTCTCAAAAAATTATCTATCTGAAACATATCACAAGGGATAATCATTTCATTTATTTGAACAGCAACAGAAAGTATAAATAAGTATACATTAATCACTTCAAGTAATAAAGTATTGTGGGATAGTCAGGAAACAAAACAATATCAATGTATCTATCAGGAACCAAATGATGTAGATATCATTATCAGATGTTCCTTAATCTTAATACTGGTTAAGATTGTGTTATCAACAACAGATCACCAAAATAGAGGGAAGCTGAAAAATCACCTATGGGAAAGGGCAGATAGTAGTGTAGGCAAATAGCAGAAGTCGCATAAAGGTTGAAATGAATCAATTATATATGTAAAAGTAGGTTGCATACAAAAAAAACTGCATAAAAATAAGCTGAATAAAAAAGTGACATAACAATAAATCAAAAGTTCAATTATTGAAATTTTGACTAGTTATTACTAAAAACAATAAAAAAATTCTAACACAAAACTCAAAAGATCTATTATTCACTTCCCTAGCACGATATAATCCTCATTCTCATTGTCATTGTCAGATAGTGAGACACATCCTTCAACTTCTACTACTTCCACTACCCAATAACGCCACAATTTTAAAATCAGAGATTCATTTAAATCCACTACACCCAATAGAACCATAGTTTTCATAGTGGATTCATCCAAAATCACTACCCAATAGTGCCACAGTTTTCATAGCAGATTCATCCAATAGCGCCATAGTTTATATAACAGATTCATCCAAAAAGCACTACTCAATAGCGTTGTAGTTTTCATAGAGGATTTATTCAAATCCACTATCTATTAGAAACACTGTTTTTATAACGGATTCAATCAAATCTACTATCGAATAGCGCCACAGATTTCAAAACAAAATCATTCAAATTCCAATAGCACCGCAATTTTCATAGCAGAATCATCAAAACCACTACCCAATTGCGCTGTTTTTTCCAATGTACCTTTATTTGACAAAACTAAATAACTGAATTGAGAAGAAAGTGTGATAGTGTGTGAGAAAAAGAAAAGATATATATAAAATTCCATTTCAGAATTTTGATTGAGAATGATTGCACAGAAGGAAATTAATTGTACTAGAATCTCAATAGCATCATAGTTTTTATAACTTAGAAGTAAAGAAATGAATTGTACTAGAATCTAGTTAATAGAACATCCAAGGAATTATAAAGTATAAACCAGTATTGGAATCTCAGCTAATGTGATTTGTAAATACCTCCGAAAGGGCTTGCTAAGGTTTGTGAGTTGTGACAACACCTAGTATTAAATATCTAGTTACTTTACATTGTTAGTTAGCTAGTTTGTTAACCAACTAACTACTATTCTATAGTTAGCCTTACTTGGTTAGTTAGTTAT
Source organism: Cicer cuneatum (assembly GCA_037974295.1). Taxonomy (NCBI): domain Eukaryota; kingdom Viridiplantae; phylum Streptophyta; class Magnoliopsida; order Fabales; family Fabaceae; genus Cicer; species Cicer cuneatum. The sequence goes on from JBBPBO010001985.1 coordinate 1,211,977, forward strand.
ACTAGTTAGTTATTTTACACAAATTAGTTGTTTATCTAATTGGCTATATAAGTCTAGGTACCCTTTGATGTAATTCATTCTCTCATTATTCAATATAATTTCCATTTTACTTTTGTCTACTTTTCTCTCATCTATAACTTCTACCAAGAAAAGTACGAATACCTATCCTCAAAATGAGCAGCAGACTCAGATAATAAAGTTGTAAACATGACATGCCTTTACGCTTACTACTGCATTGTTCCCTGCTATATCAGTATATTGGCTTTTATTATTTCTTAGTAGTTGATAGTTAGCAGAATATCAATTGGTACAAAACTTAAGCTACTTCATGGAAGGATGAAAAGACAGTGGCAACTATATGATGTTCTCAATAACAAAAGGGACCATTGTGTTTCTACCATCCATCTATTTATAATAAAAAAAAAATTCATAGATGTTCATGATTAAAATTAGTAAGTTTTTTTTTTGTTTGTAGAATAAATGGTAAATACTACCATAAACTCACACATATCCGGTCCCGGATTCGAAGTCCAACATAACAATATTTGAACTATGACTTAAAGTACATTAAAATTGGTAAGTTAATATCTATATTCTATCATTCACTTATTTAAAATAATAATACATAAAATGTTAATTCAGGGGATATTGGATCATCTTAATAATTTTATATCTGAGTCCAAAAAAAAAATTATATCATCATATCCATAACATGAATGCTTTTTGTTATTAAATCATTATCATATAATAATAATATATGAAAGTTATCCCTGCTGGTGCCTTTCTATTTCTAGGGACCCCTGCACTACTTGTGTGTGTAGGCCATTTATTTATTCAAATTCAAACAAGCAGGACATAATTCGAACCCCTAAATTAACATGGAACAAAATTTACAAGAGTGTCATGAATCAAAGATGGATTCACCACTTCAATAACACAGAAAAGAAAAAAAAAATTGTTTTGTAATTGTTACTTTATTAAGGGTAAATAAATGCAGCACTCACAGATGGATTGCAGAAATTCGAAGACGTTGAAGAGAATCAAATCAGCCACAAAATCCAAAACTTTGGTGAATAAATCTAACACGAACAATGTTGTTGCCTTCGATAAATAAGGGGTTTTGGGGATTGGATTTTCTGAAACGGAAAAGGGAAACTGATGAAAAGATTGTTAAATTAAATTAAATTAAATTAAATAGTAGTATTAATTATAATTAGAGTTGGGTAATGGGTATTATTACTATTAATGTGAATCAGATCTCTAACCCCAACATGCTGGTAAGAAGAACAAAAACCCACGTGGCTGGCTTCATTCAAATTCATTGTGCTACCGCCTACATGCTTAATTATACTTGTTCATTTCTATGGTTAAATACGTTTTTGTAACAATAAAATAAAAATGTAACTTATTCTCTATAAAAGTATCCTACAACTAAGTTTATTCCATTTATCTTTTAATTTTTAAATTTTTGAATAATAATTCACAATTGTATGAAGTTTTTCTAAAAAATATAAAAAAATTAGCTTAAAATAAATTTCTTAAATTTTAAAAAATTCAAAATAAAAATAACAAAAATATAAATTTAAAAATTCGAATTTTGAGTTTATTTTATGTAAAATAATTTCTTAAAATATTATAAAAATATATATTAATTTAACAATAAAGATTAAATCTGAAATTATTCGCACGAGGACTAAAAGTTGTATTTTAAACTTAAAAAAATAATATTGTCTAGGACAAGCAGTAGGTTAAAGTCACATTTATTTATCGAATTACGCTTCTACCATCTTTATCAAATTAATAATCAATCTACCTAATTTTTAGCACAAGTAGTATGTCAGATCTCGCATATGTTAGACTTAAAAACACAATAGTCTATTTATTTTACACATGAGTTCTTACAATTTTTCTAATTTTTGAAAATGGTTCTTCAATTCTTAAAAAATTCCAAAAACTTTTGATATTTATATTTTATTCTTAAACTTTTGAAAATTATAAAAACACTCAACTTTAAATAAAAAATAATTAAATAAATTTTTAATCTCGCTAAAATATTAAAAATTTACTTTTAGTCTCTTTAAAAAAAATTGTCACTTTTTCTTTGTTGTCGTTGTCATGAGGACAACTGCGAAAGAGGGACAAAGCTAAGAACGCCAACAAAGAAGAAGTGACCATTTTTTTTTTGTTATTGATGATTGATGACAAAACCCGCGACACTCTCTCCCTCCGTCTTCCAAGTCTTGTTCTCCTTTTATTTTTTGTCTCAATCTCCATTGTCTACTTCGCGTTCTTCGTTTTAACTCTATTACACTCAGTTTTCTGGTTTGTGTTAATGATTTGGGGTTTTTTTTTATAAAACTAATAATAATTAAGTAAAACTAATAATAACTAAATAAATAGATAAAGCCAACGAAAAATATAATTGAGTAAAAACAAAAGGAAAAAATAGAGTTGTTGATGTAGCACTGTCAAAACTCAATCAAAATTGGTCACGTTGTAGTGCCGCATCATATTTTGTTGGTCAAACATCGTTGACTTTATGGTTAGGACCAAAAAACACAAATTGACAAATTATAAAAATTAAAATAAAATATTAATATTTTATAAAAACCAAAATTTCGTTTAACCCAATAAGAAAATTACTCTGCCCAAGAAAAATGAAGGAAATTAATTTTTATATTTTTCTATGCAAGGAAAGCAGCATCATTTTATGGGTTTAGTTAAACTAAAAAAACAGTAGAAAAGAAATCATTTAGCAAAGATGCCTAAGAGTAGCTGGGACAAGTCTGCACAAGGAAGATTAACATTCGTATTTTGTAATCTGCATTTGAGATTACCAAGGACGTTTGGTTCTTACGATTATTGATTTCGATGTTCTCCTGATATTGAATAAAATAGAAAATAAAGAATCTATCTTTCACGAAAGTATCACAAGCCTTAAAAAACGAGAAAGCCAGATCCCATAATTACTACAAAATATGGAAAATGGAACAATTCATATGTAATATAGATAAAGTATTCAGCAAGCAATATTTTGGGGATACATAAGATCCGCATAGAATATAAATGTACTTTAGCAATCATAAAACAAGATAAATAAGAAGAAAAAAAAGAGCAAGACAGGTTTCAAGTTCCACAAAAAGAGAAGCAACAGAAAGTGAGTAATCATCATAGGGATACAACACGGAAAATTGGGGGGCTGAGTTTAACTACTATATCCTATTTGCTGTTGCTGCTGAGGTGGTTGGTAGTTTGCATACCCCGGATAACTGCCATACATATTGGGGTCCTGTCCAGCAGCAGGAGCATAACCGTAATTTTCATAACCTTGGGTATATCCATAACCCTGGGTATATCCACTCCACTGGTTTGGATCCTGTTGAGCCTGAAAAATCATTGAGAAAGGATTTACAACAATTATACAAGCACAAGAAAACCGAACTCATTGATCAAAATCCGTGAGAAAGTTGAAGGAAATGCCACACATAAAATTTACAAAATCTTCAAAATCATTACCTGTTTGTTTGGACTTTTGCCCCATGAAAGGCGAACATTTTGTCCACCAAGAAGTGTACCATTTAACACACGCAGTGCCTCCTCTGCACAGCTCCTGATATACAAAAAATAGTGATACAGTCAGAGCACTGAATAGAACGTGGAAGTAATAATGCAATCCCAAGATGAATATTGAATTTCTAACTGATTAATTTACCTGTCAGCAAATTGGACAAACCCACATCTCTTGCCTGCTGGAATCTTAACATGAACTAGCTCACCATACTGTCCAAAAACTTGTCTCAAATGATCATCTGTGACATTAGGATCCAAATTGCCAACAAAAATCTGCAATAAAATAAAATCAGGTCACCAACAAGCACAAAGGAGAATAAGTTCTATGTTAAAAAGAAGTACGCACTGTTGTATTATTTGGATCATTCTCGTTCTGTGCCCCCCCTTGAGGATTCTGATAGGACGCTGCATGTTCAAAGTACAATTAAATAAAAAGATGAATGACCAAAAATTGTAGAAAGCAATTCATAGAGAAGAAGACAGAAAATCAACCAATTATCTAAATATAAATTGCACAGCTTATATATTCAGTCAAACAGTTTCTCAGACACTTCAAATATCCAGTTTCAGCAGCAGATGATTCATTTCACAAGCGTGCAACGTGAAGAGGAATGACAGAAGTAACAACTAACTTATGCCTCATACACACTACAAACTTCAAAATCTATTCCACAAAAAGATATGAAGTAGCAAGTATACATTAAACACATTCAATTTACCTAACATGAGTAAGTAACAGATACACAGAAGGTTGAGGAGCAATAAAAAGGCCAGTGCCTTACACACATTATCCATATTACAATAAAAGAACAGTATTCATCTACATAGGAAATCATAAACAAAAATAAACCAAGTATTCAGACATTCACTCCCTTTGGAATGCACATAAGCAAATTCAACTCCAATTTCATTGAGGCAATAGACTTAATTTTTCATTGAGTTGCATGGATTAAATGTCATAAACTACATTTTTTATATGCATAATTTGATCAACGTGAAAAAATTTAATAGGAATAGTTTGAGTGTTGAACAATGCAAGAACAATTTACATGTATTTGTAAGTGTGTGTGCATGTGCATAAAAGCCTACTGAAAAGGCATTGATCCTCCTTGTGTGATATTTGTATAATCAAATTTTTCCATAGAGATTGAAGCAGGAAGCTGTCAAATGCTTGTGCAGGGAAAACTTCACAGCTCATCAACTTGAAATTCTTAAGAATTTTAGGTTACCCATTGGACTGAGTAATATATGGTAAATTATAAATTGATTACATAGAACTGAGCAGAGAAACTTACCAAGACAGAATGGAAAAAGCACATAGCATCATGACAAAAATAAAGGACTTAAAAACAAACAGCCAGTCTGATAATGCAGATTCTACAAAATGAATACGCTAAAGACCACCCATCCATTGTGGATTAGAGATTGGAAACTTTAATTATTAAAGCATCAGATAGATGAACAAATTTTGTTTAAAAGTAAACAAAATTTGCTTTAGAACAAGATATAACCCCCAAAAAAAAATGTAGTCCTACAGCAAGAACTCATTCTATGGTTAATATTTAAAAACACCCAAAAGAAGTAAGCTCAAAAGAGTAAAAAAAATTAAGAGCTGAGACCCAGAACAGTGGACTGTAAAAAAAGTAAAAAAAGCAAGAATAGCTGCGGTATGTAATTCGGCAAAAAGCCACTGACAAAACGAAAGGAAAAGAGAAGCAAACAGAAAAGACGCGAAATAAAGGCTGAAAAGAAAATGCCACCAAAAAATAACGGGCAAGGCATAAACGGATTACTGACCTATGCAAGGCCATGCACTAAAATGGTAACCATTTCAGCTGAAATCAGTTCCAGGCTTCAAGAGCCTCTTGACACCCTGCTTTGAGACAACAGGAGTTCTATAAGATTTTATTATTCTAAATCATTTACTTTAGCCCAAATTTTGAAAGGAAATTACAAAGAATTGAGTTTGGACTGCATATCTTCAAGAACCTGGCTGAAACTTATCATATTATAAAGGATAACATTTAATACACACAAAATAAAAGACAACCAGAGACATAAAGCATTATACGCAAACAGTATCACAATTCAATAATAGGCCAGACATTGGCATCAGACTGAAAAACAGCTCAAGAAAATCTGCTTCCAAATGGCCAATATATACAATCATGAAAGAGACAAACCTTTTGATGACTGTGTGTTAAGGTTTTTGTTAGAGGCTGGTCCAATACGCATGGGTCTTGTTGAACATAGAACCCCTTGCATTTCAGTCATAGCCCTCATTTGTTCACCCTCATCGGCAAACCTAACGAAACCATAACCCTTTGTCCTGCCAGTGAGCCTATCAATCACAACTTTGGCCCCCTTAACTGAACTATACCTACCTCTAAATACTTCTGTCAGATGATAATCTGTAACATCAGTGGCCAAGTCTCCAACAAATATGGTGTAATCAGGAGAATCATCATGACGCCTCTCACCAGAACTAAATGTTGCCCAGTTCAATCTGAAGTTCTGCCCACCATTTGGCATAATAGTACCATTAAAGGTTTGGAGCACTCTTTCAGCACCAGCACGACTAGTAAACTCAATAAAGCCATAACCTTCAGATTGATTAGTCTGCTTATTACGAATAACTTTGATAGATCCAACCTGCAAACAAAAAGTGCAAATCCTTCAATAATAAGCACAATGACCTTGAACCACCGCCAGCCTTCTAAACATCAGTATCACCATCAACATAGTCAAAAATATATAATAACAATCGCTTATACCTATAGGCAGTTCAAGCAAACAGCTTAAATCATGAAACATTCCCAAATTTCTCCCAACAGAATATATATTAAACAAAAAAACTATTTATCTTGGGAACATTAAGCATCGATTTAGTCCTAAAAGTATCATTCACTCTATAATTTAGTGATTAAACCATTAATATAACAAGTACTCGCTAAATTATATAAAATCTGTCAATTTAGTCTCTTGTCTTTGAGATGTTAGGGATTAACATGATGGACTTTCACTTTTGGGGGACTAAATTGACAGATTTCATATACTTAAGGAACTGAATTCAAGAAACATTATTAGTTTAGGGACTAGATTGATGGTTTAATGGGTGTTAAAAGAACCTAAAATTCACATATAAAAAGGCCCCACCCTAAATTAGATTTTGATCTCGTTAGCATAATTTTATTGGTTCAAGTAAAACCCCACCCCCGAACAAGAGACAGTACTTCGATTTCAGCGTATTATATTCTACAGATCGGAAACCATATCACAAGAGTTCAAATCTAACTATCAAAACCAAAAATAAAAAATAATGAAAATAAAAATAACAATAAAAGAACGTGAACATAAACGGTGATTTGAAAATAAATGAAAAGAGGGAAAAAAATGGTTATACCTCGCCGGTGTGAGAGAAACAGGTGTAGAGATAGTTCTCGTCCATCCAGTATTGCAGATCTCCGATCCAGAGAGTACGGACCTCATCGGCGCTAGTAGGTTGTGCCTGTTGCTGTTGAGGGAGAGATTGAGGAGGGGGTTGGGCGGATGGGGCCCACATCTGAGGCGGTTGGGTGTGAGGTTGTGGCTGAGGAGGCATCATCATGTAGGGTTGTTGTTGGTATTGTTGGGGCATGGTGGGTGGAGGAATACCAGGTCCTGGTTGCATCATCTTCTCTTCTTCTTAAGAATGAATCTCAAAACAAATTCTAGAGAGAGAGAGAGAGAGACGATGAAGGGAAGGAGGAAGAGGTATGTGTTGTGTGCGGTCTTTAAAAGAGTGGTTGAGACTCAAACCCTAACCCCCGGATGCGTGTCAGCGTTTGCATCTTATTGGATTTTTTTTTTAAATAAATTACACTGAACTGACATTTTTGTCCCTCTCAATAAATCACATATTCAATTTAACCTACAAATGCCAATGGATAAGTTTAGGTAAATTACACCCCACAAAAAAAGTGTATTGATGTAAATAAATTAAAGCAGAACTAGGTTTTTTTTCATTTATATATATTTTAAAAAAATATTTTTAATATATCTCATATTGAAATTTATATATTAAAATGTCGTATTTTTTTTTATTGTAGTAAAAAAAGTAATTTCTTTTTTGCTTATTCACTGCCATAGTGTGTTCAATACTCGTGTTGTTACAGTTCACGTTTGTTTGACTCCTTTCTAGATCTCCTTTCAGCATCGTTTTCAATCAGATTGTAGACATGTCGTTTCTCGTTTCGTTTAGGGGGTTCACTTTTTGTTCAGAGCACTTTTGTTTTTGTGGGTTATTTGAAGCTCATACGACTTTTGCTTGAACTTTTCTATTGCGGCATTATAGCACACTTACAGTTTGGGGATATTTTTTGGATGTTTGAAATTTGTTTTGTTTGATAGATTAATCTTTCGTCTCTAATGTCATTTGTCTACTGATTTTACGAATATGATAGCTAAAAAAAGCAAAAGTGGATTGACCCGACTCAATGAAGATGAAATAGAGAAGATTATATAATTTCTTAGTAAGTTGGAGAAACCGACAAGTACTAGTTCTCTTATATATACAAGTACACTTCCTCTTGGTAAGTTTCAATTTTCTATTGGACTTAATGTTTCAGATAAACCCTATAACCAATATTGGATGTTGGAACCACTTACCACATGACACCCTTACCTACACACCTCTCCACTTATTCATCTTGCCATAGCAACAAGAAAATATCCACATCAAATGGTACCCTTTTAACTGCAGCTGGTCGAGGAGATGTCCAAATAAGTTCATCCATAACTTTAAGAAATGTCTTTCATATTTCTAAATCGTCCATAGGCTTAATTTCCATACCAAAACTAACACAAGACCTATCATATAATGTTGTTTTTTTATAACAAATCTTGTATCTTTCAGTATAAGAATTCACGGAGGACAATTGGTAATCCTATAGAATGGAATGGTCTATATTACTTGGATAATCAAAATCTTCCTCCAAATCTACTTAGCAATACCAACTCTTTTTTTTTTTCAAAATCAATAAAGACCAACAGGGACAAGGTCATTTTGTACCACTGTCGCTTGGCTCATCCTTCATTTAGAGTCATAAAACAGTTGTTTTCTTCCATCTTGACAAAATTAGAGCTAGAAGTCTTCACTGTGAGGTGTGTGAGTTTGCTAAACACAAATGTGTACCTTTTCCAGTTAGTAGCCAAATGAGTACTTCTCTATTCTATTTAGTTCATACAGATGTATGAGGTTCCTCTAATGTTCCAAATATATCATGAGCTTGTTGGTTTGTAACCTTTATTGATGACTCTACTCGGGTTACTTGGGTATACTTGCTAAAACAAAAATGTTACCTGAAATTAAGGGACCGCGAGAGCAAGTATGTCTATATTTAAATATGTAATATGCTTAAATTATAGAAAATGTTAACAAATTTATGATTTTTTTTTTAAAATGCTGAATATTATAAAAATAAAAGTAATAAAAAATTATTTATATTTAATTAAGTAGTTCGGTCTGATAGGCCAAAAATATTTTTTGAGGTGGTATGTAGTCTGATATTTGTAACTAAAATATAATTTTGACTTAATCGCAATTTTAGTCCTCTTATTTTTACAAATTCATGAAATCAGTCCCGCTATTTTAAAAGTTGACACTTTTGGTCAATTTCTCAAATGTTTGATCTTAAAAATGACGATTTGACATCATTTAAATAATGTAGAATAATTATCACTTATGAAATCACAATAAAATTATATAAAAACTTGAGTTTTAAATTTAGAAAATTTTAATTTTTGTAATTAAATTAATCACATATGAATAATTAATGCATCTAGATGGTTCTATATCATAAAATTGTATGATACACCATTTAAAATATTTCAAAACATCATTTTTAAGTCCAAAAATTCAAGGGAGACACAAAAAATGTCAACTTTTAAAATAGGATGACAAATTCCGTGAATTAATGAAAATAGAGGGACAAAAATTGTAATTAAGTCTAAAATATTAGTAAAACTTTAATATGACTTATATAAAAAATATCTGATTTGACCTGAGAGTCTGTCGTAGACTAAATTGTTGACTTATGTTAATTTATTTTCACTTCTTGTTAAGGTATATAGAATGATGTTGATAAATAGCATAGTATTCATTTCTAGTATACCTTAACAATGTGAAGACACATATTGTAATTTATAAAATTTGTGGAGAAAACCCTAATTATAAGTAAATTGGATAATTCAAAATCAAACACCTCAAAATATCATTTTGAACATTATATGGTAATCGATTAGACTTACTGTATTAATCCATCCATCAAGTTCAACAATTTGTCAAATTAGTTGATTAGGTCTTTAAATCTAATCGATTGTCAGATTCTTAAAATGTTCTACTTCTTATCCATCATACTTTCATTGATAAGGATATTCAAATTTAAAGTGGTTATTGTGTTAGCTAGAACAAAGGAACCACAAACCTTGTACAGCACCTTAGTGTGTGCATAAATATATTAAGTGTAAACCTTAGAACTCCTAAAACATATGGAAGGCTTCCGCAAAACAAAACAAAACAAAAATATATGGGAGGCACCACATTCATTGACATTCCATCACCCTAGTAAGTCCTATCACTATTTTTAATTCAAATTCCTTTTTTTTCTTCGAGATTTCATCATATGTAATTTCAATATTTCCCAATTTATAAAACTATGTTTCAAATATTAACTCAATCATAACTCATAGAAAAATCTAAATATTTAATACATTTTTCAAAAAAAATTCTAAACTCAAACTAGCTATAAAATACATCATGACTCAACAAACTTTATAAAAAAGATTATCGATCAAAGAGGTCTGTCAAAAAATTATTGAGATTTGAATCTACTAACAACTTGCTACTAAACTGCTTGTGAATATGAAAAAATGAACAACATGAATGCGTAAGTCACAAAGACTTAGTGAGAACACAACAACCACCACCAACTAGAAGGGAAACACAAAAAAGACACGAATAATTGTTTTACAATCTTGTGACAACTATATTAAACAATACTGCCAAAATACAAATAATTCTCAAGTAAAGTATTCACACAATAAAATTATTAAATTTATAATTTAGTCGTTCAAGTAAAAATATTTAAAACCCAATTTATAGAAAAGTGAGATCACAATGAGCAACCTAAAAAACTCTTAGGAAATCAAACAAGTAAAAATATAAATTCTTGAGTACCAAGAGACGGCTTCATCTCATTGATAGCCCTTTCCTCCTAAGGGTGGCTCCATCTAATGGATAGCCTTCTCATCTCAATCCTGCAACGCATCATCACACATCAATAATGGAGCTTACATCTCGTTGATAGTCATCTCCTCCTACAAATGACATCTCTCATAGGGGTGGCTTCATCTAACGAGTAACTCTCCCTAATCAAAACGATGTAACTAGGTACACCTACTACCGTTAACGATTTCATAACTATAATAATAATTTTCCAAACACATATTTAAAAATTATCTTTCATTTCATCGTAACTCATGGAAAAACATATTCAACTCTACGTCAATTCGATATTTAAATGTTTTATAACTCACAAATAATTCAAACTACAAACATATTATATAACAAAGACCATGAAAATAATTAAAGGATGAAACAGATCCAAAGGTTGTGTTTCCCCAATTTTTAAACAAATATTTTAACGTAAAAAATGAGTAAAATAGTAATTATAGCAAAATAAAAATATGTGACAATGATCGCCGCACTCACAACTATGGAGAATCTGAGTATCAAAAATATTCTCAAGACTTTAGAAAAATTATTCTAAAGTTTAATTAACCCTAGAAATCATAAAAATCTTTTAAATATACTCTAAACGCAAATAAGATTTTTAAATAAAACTATATTTTTTTCCTAGAAATTCATTTTTAGCATTAGAGTTGTGTATTTACTTCACAGATTTTCGATAAACAACTTTCAAGAAATGGACACCCTTATCCTTTCTTAGAGCATAAACCATATCCTAAAAATTACACTCAAAAACTTGTGAAAATATGAGAAAGCTTGTTTAAAGAATGTATACCCTTCTTATGGATTTATGGTTTAAGGAAGCTAGTTTGACTTTAAATGAGAAGAAGAAGAGGAAAAGAAAAGAAAAGAAGAAAAAAAATGAACACGGAGATGAAGGTGGGGAACTGAGAGAGAGAAAAAGAAATGGAACAAATGAGATACAACTAAAATGAAACTGAGTGGGGTAACGTTTTATAAATTTATTATTAATATTATTATTTTATTTTTTTAAAAGAAACGAAACGATTCGTTTCAGCAATAACATATAAACTAATGAAAGGAAGGACGTGGGTTATTGATAGAACCACAATTTTGAACTCTTTGTTTATGTTTCTACTTCCTTTGAAATTAGGAATATTTAATCAATTTCTGAAAGTAGTTTTTTAATATCCGTAAGTTTGTCACGAATGACTTATAAATTTACACCAATCACTTGCGCTAGAACTACCATTAATATATCTAACATGTATATTCCTTTCACCCACCAATAATATACCTTTTTTCTTACTATTTTTTTTACTGAATGATATTCAGTTGTATAGTGATCTTTAAAAACTGGATAAGGATATTCAACGATGTAAGATGTAAGCACTAAGCAGTCATACAAATGATTAATCACCAACTATGACGAAGCTCTCCCACTAAAAACTTGGATTAGGGTGTTAGTAAAACCAATATTACATTTAGATTTAAAAAAGGAAAGAAATTTTCCTCCAGTATCCACGAGATGGGAAAGAAACCCAATAAAATTGATCGAATGCTTAATTGCTTGCATATGTCAAGAATTGCGCATAGCATTAGAACTTGACAAAAAAAACTTCACGGGTAGAACTTGACAAAAAAAACTTCACGGGTGGGTTATTAGCTTCAAAATCTCAACAGCCTCCTTCAATCTTTTATCTGTGTTTTCTTTAACAATAACAACAGGACTAGGTGTAGGACCCCGAACCTTTCTGCATTTTTACAAAACAAAAGGAAACAAACCCAACATTCCCATTAGATTTATCTCATCAATCAATCGAATTTCATAATAGAAAAACTAAACAATTTTCCAAAAAGCAGAGTGTTACCTTTTCTGGTAAGTGGCCTTCCTAGTAAGCTCCTCAACAAGACCGTGCAGTCGCTTTAGTAAGGCAGGGGATTTGAGTATGGCGTCAACGCCTTTATGAGTTGAGCATATCTTCTTCAACAGTTGTGAAGCAATGAAGAAGCCCTCCTCCTTATTCCTGAAACAAGTTTTAAAAGTTATAAATTATAAGAAAAGAGTAGAATCTCATCAACTTACAACGTCAAACCATTGCTAAATATCGAAACCTCAGTAACTCCAAGACGATTGTCTGAATAGAACCCTGTGTTTGTATCAGCATTTCTAGTAGATGAGGATAGCGAGCAAGATTTCGAAGAGTTGACAAAACATGCTTTAAAACCTCCTGGTCAGGTATACTCCTGCTGATTGATCGAATAAGCCGCAACAAGGTGTCAATAGCCCCAGCACTCACAAGTTCTTCACAACATCTCTGCGAATGTCCTGTTGCCATGTCTGCAAAAAGCCAGTCACTTTAGAAATAAAGAAAAGAGCCTTGCTCGTTAGAACTCATTCAGTGTAAATATAGGCACTTTTGATGTATTGGGCTACCTTATCTAAATAAATTCTAAAATATCAACTTTTACACACCTTGCAAAATAAAATTAGAGCACAAATCTAATGAAATTAAATTGCATGCTTCAGTAGCCACCTACTTAGTTAAACAATTAAAAAGATTTAGTTCTCACCCAATGTTGAACAAGTATGAAGGATGTCACTAAGACTCTTCATATTAAGTAGCTCCGAAAGCGCTGCCAAGAGTCTGTTTATGAGACGTTTGCTGCCATCCACATTTTTGGAAGACTCTTGCATTCTCAAGCGCAAATCCATTAGTTGTTCTGTTGTTTGTTTACGTGCAACATAACCTTTCCAATGGGACTACAAAAGTTATAATAGAAAAAGAGAAGTCAGATTAGCAAACAGAAAGAAATTAATAAAAAGGAAACCATAGATTAAATTTTGCTTTGATCATTGCACTAAGACTCCTTTCACTTATCTAGGGAAAAAGGGAATATATATCTTACAAAAGTCATATTAGTTACCTGCAGTCGAAAAGAATACACAGGAACTACAATGAGTTATATAATAAGATGATAACTATTAAAATACAATACCTGTATGACAATAATACGATGTCTATAAACAATGGCCTTTCGCCTGGCTACCCACCCACGAGCGTTAGACTGAATAATGAGTGCAGACTTTGTCATCAATTTATGTAACAAGAAGTGCTTCCACCAACGTTGCAATTTCACTACTTGAGACAAGAATAGTTCCAGTTGTAAACTACAACAGCCAGCTGGTTTTGAAATGCATTCGGCAGCAACTGCATGTAGCTTAGAAGCACTGCCTACATCACAATTAGACAAGATAAAACTATACGAATACTAGGTAAATTTGAAAACACAATTAAATCACTCAGTTACAAGCTCAATGAGATGATAGAAAAAACTAAAAGCTGCAAACAGAATACCTAATATCCAATGTCGAGTTAAATGCCCCCTAATATAGCGCTGAAGCTGCAATGCAGCATATTCCTGGCACTTATGATCCTGTGGTAACATATAGGAACAAACAAATAAAAAGGCAAACAAAACTCTAGTCAAAAAGAAATTAAACAGATGAAAATCAAGCAACTATATGCATATACATCTTACCAATCATCCTTCTAATCTAATGGCAATGCTAAAAATTCAAGCGAAAGGATAATTGTTTTTTTGGAAAACCTAAATCATAGATTGGACAAAACCTAATATCTTACAACTTGTGTCCAAATGCTGGTTTTGGAACTCGAGTGAGAAACCAAAAATGCAATTTGGAACCTAGTGATAAACCATAACATATCATATAGAGATGATATGTCTGTTGTTAAAATTTCAAGAAATTACCACATCTTTAAATCAATAATAGTATATTACCACGAGCAAATAAACAGACGAACAAAAGAACTGCAAACTAGAAGATCATAAATTTTTTGGACAAAAAGTAGTATATCATGATAGCAAATAGAATATCATACTTCCATTGCAACAGTATGGCGTTTCTCAACAATGGCCTTTCGCCTGGCTATCCACCCACGGGTAGAAGACTGGATTATGATGGCTGACTTAATCATCAATTTAAACAACACACGGCCCTTCCACCATCGTTGCAATTTCACTACTGTAGACATGAATGCTTCAAGTTGAAAACTACGTAAGCCATCTGGTCTTGAAATGCAACTAACAGTAATAGTTGCACGTAATTTGGAAGCACTACCTACACCACAAAACATGACTTAGTAGTAGTGGTAGGATAGTATGAAAGCACAGCTAAAAAAACATGGACTATCAAATAACAACCTAATAGATGATTTCGAGTTAAATGCCCCCTGATTAAGCGTTGGATCTCCAATGCTGCATTTTTCTGACAAATTAGTGCTTTCTGGTATTTCAAACTTCGACTAACACTCTGGATCTTTACTACAGCATCTCTTTGGAACAAGAAATCTCGTTTCACAAGCCAACCTCGAACAAATTTCTGAACAGTTGTGGCAGCAGTCACCATGTCTGAACTCGTGAGTTTAGGACTTATACTACATCCTTGTTGAAACCTCCAATAAAGCCAACTCCTCACTGCTTGCTGGATAAGTTGTGCCGACCTTTTCAACCTCAAAAAAGAATGCCTATGATAGAAAAGCATGGCATATCTCTCATATATTTCAGATTGCTTCAACGTTTCTGTGTCTGTGTAAATAAACATGTGCCAATAAGTAATGAAACGTAACACCAATAAAACCTTGAGATTAAGTAATAAACTACTTACCACATGAGAAATCAGAGATTTGACCAGCAGTGAATATCATGCAGACGGACTCCTGCCTCATTTTCAGCCAAGCTCTTAAAACAGTCTTCAAAAGGGTAACAGCATTTACCATCTTGAGAAACTTGCGCCGTACAACCAATCCTCTAATATGTGATTGTATTGTTCTTGCAGCATTTTCTAAGAACAAATTTACAATTGTTAACAAGAAAATAAAGAACATCTACAAAACAAGATTAGGTTGGATCACAATAGGTAAAAAAGCTGTAATATAGTGGAAAACAATCATACCCAGAGTGTTGTCAATTTCACATCATGAAAATAGAAGTTTGTTCAAATGCAGCTATGCTACAGCACTATAACACAACTATTTGACAACAATTTTGTCAAAATGGAGAGTTTTAAGTAAATTGTGGAGCCACTGTAAACCTGACTGATAAACTCATAAGCATCTACCTTTGTTTAATTTACCTAATATTAAAAAAATCTTATGTACGACATACATCTATATATATAATATCATCGTTTCAAACAACAATAATTCAGCATTTTAACTCCATGATAATAAAGCATAATCTCTATTATAAAATCTGAAGACTAAAATTATGGTTGTTAAGAAATAAAAAATAAGTACACTTGTTGTAGGTAAATAAAACAAAACAACACAATACAGAAAATGTAAGATTACATTTTATTTTTAGGCCAATATCGACAAAAAATTGCAATTTAAGGTCAAAACAATGTAGAACTGTAAACTTGTAATCTTGCCAGTAAAATCAAGAGTTTACCAATTTGATCAAAGTTCTCTTGAACTTATAAGATTTTACCAAAAAGAGTTTGCATTTGAGTTAATCGTTTTTCAGACCTAAAATCATAAATCCGTAAGAGTTAGCTTTAGGGTTTAACACCATGCTTTGTACTAAACCCAATATTGGCGAACAATAGCAGGTTGTTCGAATTCTGCTGTAACAATCCTGAATACCACCATTTCAATTAAGCAAGGGTCAAGATAAAGAAAAGAGAAAATAAATTATGGTGTGTCCAAAAATCAAAGCCCCGGGGCCTGCTTCAATTCTACTGCAAATACCTACTCAAATCCATTATGAATAAATTCAAATAGGAATTGATCAGATAAACCAAGGACTGATTTTTATGTTCAACTCGAGTAATTTTTGGCATCAGTATCCAGAAAGCAAAACTCCACCATTTATAGTATTTCTTTAATTTCAAGGCTGTGGTAAATGGCCGGTGACATAGTAGCAAAAAAGAGTACGAAAACCATAATATTTTTACCTCTTCTAATGTCAATGTGGCATTCAGCAGTCCTAGATATCTGCAAAGTAGAGACAGCTGGCTGCATAATACAGTTTCGATCAGCCATTTCTTGCCACCAAGTCTGGATGGCCTTGAATTTTCTTGCAGCATCTATCTTAATAAATCAAAGATTTTGATTAAAAATATATACAAAATGAACAAAGAAAATCAAATATCAGTTTACACGATCATACCATTCTTATAATTAATCTAAATAGATGTTTTGCTTAGTACACAAGAAATAAAAGACGGCAAACTGTTGTCAACACATATGACTCTAGCATTAGCTCCACGATACAAACCATATAAAAGGAGATCATATATTTGAAAGATAAAGCCCAATTTCAAGCTCAACCTGTCTGGTACATATTAAAAAACAGAAAAAATTATTATTTTTCACTTTTATTCTTGATGCTAGAGTCATATGAATCCAATTGATACATCTACTATCACAATAAAGCCTTCGTAAGTATTTAGATATTGGTGACAGTGGCAGAATCATTAGATTAAGTACATTAGATTTGTAAATAACAAATGTATTGCATGCATCGAAAATCAAATTCATGCATAAATAATACAAGAAATACACACAAATGACATGCATAATAAATAATTAAATTTCACACCACCAAAGAGTCAACAAGAAACCTTCATTGTTACACGCATCCGAAGGATAAGGCTTTTGTGTTGATTCAGAACTGGAATGGCACTGTACTGTCCTCAAATTCCTACGATTTGTGGTATGATAGTCATAATCCAATAGCTTATGAAAATTTAAGTGATCCTGGAAAGGAGTGAAACAAAAGATAGAGAATTTAACACAGTTTCCTGAATATGACGAGTATCATGAGTTATGACAGTAATATTTATTCTGCTTACCACTTTTTTCTTGACAAATAATTGGCTAGCAAGGAAAACAACCAATATCACCACACTTCGATCACTGCACGCGCCATTATATTGAAGTAGCTCACTAATTTGAAGTACCTATAGGATAATATACCCGAATTCCATTATCCTACTAATAACATTAAGTGACAAAAAGCACATGAACAATTCTAATTTACTATAGGTTACACACAACCATAATAATTACACATTTTGACGCAATTTCACATGCCCATTGAATTTGTTTCACCATTATACAAGTTCAATTTCAACCTTGAAATGGATTCAAATGTGAATATCTGTAATTCTCATGCAAGTATTAATGCATTGCCACTGTCAAATGCAAGTATTAGAACTAGACATGACAGAAGTTGCACAATGTACAGGAATATATGTGATCATGTCTTGACAATGATTCCATCATATGCGTGCAAGTAGGAATTTGTACAAAGTAAGGTATTTACCTCAGGAAAGTTCCCCAGTAATGTGGTCAATTTCTGGGATAATATGAAATTGTACAGTGCATCTGAATATTCATTAACTGACATAATTGATGCCTTGCCACTTTTTTCATAAACTTCCTGCACAAGAAATGAGAAATAAAGCTTACAAACAATATATTATTATCAGCACTCAGAAGGAATCTAATGATGTTTAAGACCTTCAACAAACAGACATTGTGAAGTTCCTTCTGGAAGTAATAATCAAGTAAGCACCAGATTGCTTTGCCATCAACAAGGGAATGGAAACTGTCAACTGGGCAGTTATAATTGTCACAAACTGCCTGCAAAAAATAAATTGCAGAAACATGAGGAAGTATTTTTTGTAACTAAAGCTGAAACGAAGAATAACACACTAACAAGTAACAAGTATCAGAGAACAATTAGTTAAAGGTAATAGAAAAATACAAACCTTAGCAACACAAATTAGCAGCTTTCTAACTATTCACCAAAGCAGGAAGTCGGCAACAATTTAGAATAAGAAAGACAATCTATGCAACCATTAAGATAAAACTAAAGAAACATCATGTTCAAAAGACTTCTGGCATATAGAAAAATACTGATGAAACTCTCATAAAACAAGAAAGGCATCTAAGAAAATTACTATGACATTCCAAAGAAAACATTCACTAGTTTTCATATCACACCCCACAAGATGTTGGGAGTAGAATGAATTATGTTTCAGTACTGGGAAGCTTAGGAAGCATACACTTTTTAAATTGAATTAAATATAATGAAGGATTCACATCACATAATCGACTTTTTCTGAAGGAAAGCATCTAAAGGGTATATTACCTGAATCCATTTCAAAAGCAATTCCAATGAACTAGAATTTGCACCACTTATGAGATCCTGTAAGATAGTGAAGAAAACAAAGCTCAAGTATAAAAAGAAGATACGAGCTTAAAGAAAAAGAAAGACAACATGGAAAATACCGTGCCAAGTCCTTGAATCTTAGAAATTTCTCCAACTAAACTTGTTTTATCAACCAACAAAGGTAGCTGCAAGTCCAATCACAGGAAATTGTGTTGAAAACCAGGTTACAAGTTAATAGTTATCAAATCCAAATGCAATAATAATACGAAACTAAAAAAGTAAGATAAAACAGAACTCCAACCTGCAAATGAACAAACATATTCCAGAGCAAAGAAACTGTAAGTTCTTTGTCTCCATTAATAATATCATCTGTTTCAATCATTGTGTCCTCTTCATCAAGTAGGGAGACCCCAGCTTGTCTAAGATATTGCAGGGCAACACCACAGTTTGCCAAATTTTTCTTACGAGTGTCAGAAGGAACTACAATTTTCTGTCCAGACAATGACAATGAATCACAATTCCTAAATTATTAGATTATCCAGAAAAATAATAACATAGGGGTGTCAAATAATACCTTGAGGATAGAAGAATTATGTTGCAAGAGATGAATAGCTCTACACAGTTTTAGTCCGTCTTGGAGATCTATAAATAAATCTCTGATCTGGAAATCATACTCAACAAGAGGCCCCTATAAAATCACAAAACAGTCAGAAAATATTAAAGTGGATCATCTATTATAAACATGAAATAGCCCAAGACCCACAACAGATGTTGCAGATATTCAGATGAGCTTGTATGTTCTCACACTAACAGACAACCTCACAAGTAAATGGGCACAGCACAATAAAAGATAAACCAACCTGTTGGTGAGATACTTTGTAACCTAAAATAACCAAATGTGTTAGAAGATTGCCTTCTCCGCGCATTACATCAGATGACAGAAATTCTAATTTCCAATGAAAAAGAGAGAAAAGTTAACCTACAATGTAGAAACAGTTGTCACATGAATATTAACAGAAACCAGGACTGAATCATTAAAAATTATTTACCCTGGATGACTTGACTACTTGATTTAATCCAGGATTCTGCTTTGAATAACAAAGGGGAACCACCATCCAATCCATCAATACCATACTCAATCGGGAGGAAACTTTGACATTTAGCTTTATCAAGTATAAGCACAAGCAATAATATCCTCTTCAAAATCACATTCCCCAAATTCTCATAGTAACCAGACCTATAAACTCCTTCAACCATCTTGTTATATGCATACATTTTTGCTAAACCCTCATGTGTAAAAAATAGCTTTTCAATGACCATTTTCAAAAATATGACATCTTGATCAGAATCACCATCCCCATTGGACACCAACGATTCCCCACCAAAAATTATATATAATCCAATTCGCAGCCAATTTGGATTATAACACATAAGGATTTTTATGGCCTTATCCTTCAACCCTAAATCGGTGACCATCGGGCAGTGAGCCTTCAAATTTAGCCTTCCTTCATCAATTGCCTAAGAAACAAAACAAAACAAATGAAAAAATGCAGAGCAATTCATTCAAACCAGATTACATCACAAAACATGTTTCACATTCAACAGAATCATGGCAATTCAAACTACACAAGCAAAGCATGTGGAAAAGAGAGCAAAACAAACCTTGGTGACATGATTCATGACTTGGAAAATGTCTTCACAAATTCCAAGGCTCAAATAAACACTCATACGCTGCTTCAAGTCATCGAAACTGCACACATCCTTAAGAGAATCCTTCAACCGCGAAAACGAAGAATTCTGCAACTCTGCCGCAGATACATTTTCCTTACCAACGCGCGACGAACATAACTTCCTTTGGCGTTTGGGAGTTCGCCATGCCGAATCAACACCAACCGAAATCCTCGGGGCATTATCACGTTTCCCCTTAATCGCCGGAGAAGCGTCGGAGATCTGAACGCCGGCGATAGAAAGGTCGCAACCGCAAGAAGCAGGAGATTCAAGAAGGAAGTTTAGCCAAACGGTGAGGGACTTGGCTAGGGATTTTAGGGATTGTTGTTTTTTGTTTTGGGCGATTCTAGAAGAGTGAGAGTGTTCAAGTTGAAAAGCTTTGAGTTTTTTTGTGGCTGCTGTAGCTGAGGATTTTTTGGGACGACGGAGGAGTGTGGTGGTGTGTTTAAATTTGGAAGTGGTGAAGTATTGTGTGGATGGAGATTGATGGTTGAGAGAGAAAGAAGAGGGACGATTAGGGGTTTTGAAATTGGAAATGTCTTTGAGAAGTGAAGAAGAAGAATAGGGTGAAGGACAAGGAAGTTCGTTATCTTCTTCCATGGAAAATGGAAAATGGAAAATGGATTCTGCTTCTACTTTCTTCAATATTCTTCCTATTTTGTGTGTTTCAGTGTTTTGAATTTCGAATTTCGAATTTTAAATGAGCGGGTAGATCGATCGTACGGAACAACCACCCCAAACTCTAACGTTATCATAAATTGTAAATATATACACTGTTTGTTTCTGAACATACAAATATTATTCATTCCCTTGTTTGGAATATTCTTTTCTCTTAATTTCTTTTCATTCCTCGAGACAATGAGAGAAAAAATCTATAACTAAGTCATTCCTTTACTTTAGCCTTGTGCAATTTCAACCTTTTAAATGACTTTTTTTCTCTCATCCTCTTAACTACTTCATCTTGGGGTTTATCAACAAAAAAGTGATATTTTCATTTTTTGATTTATTGACTTCTATTTGGAGATTTTTTTTCTTTCAAATTTAGTGATATCTTATTTTTAATGATGAAAATGTTGATTATTAAAAATATGTTGTTGAAAGATTAATTGGTGAATTGAATCTTTGATTTTTTAGAAACTCAATAAAATTTATAACAAAAATAAGTGGAAAACAAAATAAATGAAAAAAATACAAAATTGTTCGACTTGTGTTATAGATCAAGTAGATGGACCGAAAATAAGAGAAAGACTTGTTCGACTAGTGCTTAGAAAGTCCAAAAGGAATAAAGTCAAACTCAAATATCTCAATGATTTCAAGATGTCCTAGAGTGTGGATCACATAAGATCTAGAAGTTTCTATCTATTATGATGAATCACTAGTTTGTTAAGAAATACATGTGCTATAATGAGAGAAAGACTTGTTCGACTGGTGCTTAGAAAGTCCAAAAGGAATAAAGTCAAACTCAAATATCTCAATGATTTCAAGATGTCCTAGAGTGTGGATCACATAAGATCTAGAAGTTTCTATCTATTATGATGAATCACTAGTTTGTTAAGAAATACATGTGCTATAATGAGATACCAATGAAATATTTCTTATGAATGATACTGTATATCTAATGAGGAGCATATTAAATAAAGCAAAGAAAATAAATTGAGAAATTAGCTTAGTCTTCACGTATTTTAACTCAAATTCCATTTCAACACTTATTCATAACAACTTGTCATAGACATATCAACATTTTTAAATGAAAAAAAAAAAAAAACTTCGTGCACATAGACAAATTATGTGAACCATAAAAAATAGATAAGAGACTGAACTGTTAGATAAAAGGATCTAGAACGTCATATTTACCTAGAATAATAATATACTCAAAAACTCATCATGCACTGATTTGTTGTCCAGAACACTAAACCTTTTGCTTATATTATTTCAAGTTAATGTGGTGAAATCAATGGGTCAAAGCCAAAGTACTAACTAACAACATCACTTCAAGCTTGTGCCTGAACCTAACATTCTGCCTATACGAAAATTTTGTATTTCCCTAATATCATCCCCACCCCTGAAACAAGGGTTAATGGAAAAATGACTGCAGAAAGTCACTAGCTCTTGTGACTTGTCATGCCACGTAGTACACCCTACAAAACGTGAATCCAAACTATCCTTTCCCAGGCAAGAACTGCTGAGTATTACTCATGTAAGAACTGCTGCCAAAAGACTATATCGAGATCCTTTTTCTTAATCTGTTTCTCCAATTGAACTTCAAAGTATATAACCAAGAACCATTAAAACCATAACCAATCAGCAAATTAACAATGCAATGCAGCTAGTGAATAGCGTGATATTGTGCTGATATCCTCTTTGGGGGCAATTTGCGCAGGATGTAGAGGACTAAAGCTGAAGGCAGGATTTCGACCAGCTGTATTTGGCAAAGTAAGAAGTCAAATCCAAATTACAGGAAAAGTGAGAAATCAAAATTCTAATTGCCATTAACAAGGAATACTCAATCAATATACCATGTAGTAGACCAAGTCCAAAATAGGATGATCCAAAACATCAAGAGATGCATCTGAATCAAATGCAGACAAAAAACCCTGCATGTATATCAAAAGTATGATTAAGAAAGAAGGTATTCTGCTTGAATAATAATAATGCCATACAAATCATTATTCAGCTTTAACTGTAAAGTTTTATTGTTCATGTGTCGTTATAAATACTTAAAGCCTCTGCCTTCCCTTATCCCTTCTCAATTTAAATAAGTTATGGTGTTCTAGTTGCAACAAATTCCTTATAGACTTATAAATAATTAAGGAAAAGTAAAATGGGAGAATTTCTCAAAAGATAGGGAAAAATAAACTAATTTCAACTTCTATCAGAAACTATTGTTAAAAAGCTCACTATTGCAAGATAATTTTTTTAACATTTTTCCCTTAATTGCTTGTGGATAAAGTTTATCCTAGCTGGCTCTATTTGTACATATATTATATTTTCAATTGTTAGTGTCAAAAGAAAAAACTAAATTTCCCATATAGCAAAAGTTTTATAACTACTGAGAATATGTCAAATGTGTATTATTGCTGCAACCAGAAGGGAGAAGACCACCATACTAATGGCATAACAAAATAACACAGGATGATATGTCCATGACAAGAATTGAAATAATACAGTGTCATATTTAAACATACAAGCTTAAGAACATGTTAAAATAAAACACTAAAAAAAGATATAACAACAAAGGCAAAGAAGTTACCATAACGCATCGTATTAAAAAACAGGTGAAACAGATGGCTGTAACAGATCCGACCTGTAATACAAATCCCATGTTACGTGAATACAAGTAATATTGAGAAAGATAACAATTCATTTTGTTACATATATGTTTGGAACAGAAGATGATGGAAAGCAAAAAGGGGTCTTCCCAAAAGATGATATTTATTCATTGGTAATCGGGTATATACAGAATTTAAACTTATTGTTTGTAATATTGTAGAGCTGAACTACAAAGTTTAATATATAGCTGATAATCAGAAAATGAGCCAGCTAAATAAAGCTGATAACATCTGTAGCACATCTAATCTAATTGCATGCAAACGCAAATGCATGACTCATTCCTTCCCATCATTTTCCTGAAGATTCAGCAGGGATCATATTTTGAACTTGACAGAGGAAAAACTAGACATGAGAAAAAGAAACCAATAAAGGAGGTAAAAGAGTTGACGTGATTTATCCTTTAAGTATGAAAATGGACAAAGGCGGGAAAGCAACACCTCAAGAGATACGAGAATTTAGATTATGGTCTCCTCATTCACAGCTACAATAGACAGTTGACATCTAAACATTTACATAACATTTAAATAGCTATCTTTTATTTTGAATTAACTGGAAGTCATTTTGGACTTACTACAAATGCAAAAAAATCAATCATTTTCAACTTTAAAGAGTAATGACTAATCCATAAAATCAGGAACCGAAATTTAATAAGAAAGATACCTATTTTACGAAATAATGGGGGTAATAAAGTGCGACTCAAATGGGTTTTCACTATTGTAGCAGAACATGATTTGTGCACAGTGGCAGGATATCAAATAGACACTCTGAGAAGAAAGTGCCCATACCTCATGAAGTTTCTTCCTTCTCCCTTTAGATTCAATTGGGAAATGCCTCAGCATGCAAAACAATCTAGGAACATTGTTCAAGACAGATATAAAAAAGACTGTCCGTGTCAACCATGAATTACCAGTTAATAAATGAAACAGAGGCTACATTGATATTTCATAGACCATTGCAAGTCAGACAAGATGAAAAAGCCTCACCTTCCTCCGTATAGCAAGAAGCCCAGCGCAGCCACAAATGACACACCTGAAGAAGGAAAAGAAAATATCATTTTTCAAAATTCTATGTATAGAAAGGTATTATTTTAAGGTGGCAAAACTCACTCCTAAACTCTCAAGTCTGAGAAACACAAAACAAACTTGAATTATAAAGCTAACCTGCAATAAATATCTTTCCAAATAACTCCACAACGCTGTTGTCATCGATCCAGAGGTATATCCAAACACAAATCTAAATCCAAAACCACAGTTTAGTATTATGATCAGTGATGTCAACTATCAAAGCAAGTGTTCCTTTTTGCTTTGAAACAATAAGAGATCTATGCCTAGCTTGACATCATCTTGAAAACACTAGATATAAGTAAATTGTCATTACAGTGTAAAAGTGAAATTGGATTGCCTGCTTTTAAAGCCAATAATTTTTAAACAAATAAGCCATTGTTGAACACTCAGGATATAATCAATTTACACAAGTTTCCAAGAAATTCGCAAGCCATGAGATATTTCTAGAGACCTAAAACTTCCTTATTTTCCTTTCCATACTAGTCTCCGCTACTAAACACCCAGATGTTGATAATGTAAATAAATAGGTTAAAAAATGAAAATCTGCCACATCAGGCCAATATCATGGGATAACAAAAACCAAGCTACCATGAATAAAAAACAGAATGTGCAGAAAAAAAAAATACAATGCTTCAAAGTTCAGAGAGAGATTTCAGGATGAACAGTGATGGCGGAACATAAGTGCAACCATATTGCAGTTAGAGAGATGTCATTGTGCATTGGTGGAGAGTATTGGGATGAAAATTAGGAAGTACAACATACTAAAATAGTGCAAACCAGCTCGCGTATGAAAATGAGATAGATACCTGGATAATATACAAGGCAGCATTTATTGAAATATAAATTATCTTTAGCTTATCGGTTGGTAAACTCCTTGCCTGTTAAGTCATTGGAACAAAAATTAAACAATTTTCTAAAAAAAGAAGTAAAAAAGAATGAAAGCCACAAAAATAAAAATCGATAGAATTAAATAAATATAGTAGTAATTTCAAATTGATAAAGAGATTTTTCACTTGCCTGATGATAAATTTCTGCCCAAAAAAGGACTAAAAGAGTATATGTTGAGAAAAATAGTAGTCCCGGCAAATCTAGTATCGCCAAAATGAAAACCTAATTGAAAAAAGCAAGCAACACTCAATGTCAAAATCAGTATACAAATTTCGCCATTTGTAGTTAAATATAACCTATAAAGAACGGGATAATAATTTGAAAAAATAAATTAATTGAATGTCAATGTCAAACATCAACATGCGTCGGGTCTGAAGCTACAGAGAATATAACACGTAATATAACAGGTGGTTGCAAAATTAACTAACATTAGGATGCAGAAGAAAAACTAGCTTATGCAATCCGAAAACCAGAGCACGCACTGCAAAAATATTAAAAATACAAAAAAAAAAGTGAAAATTCGAAAGAAGCAAATAAATAATAAAACAATAAGAAAAAGAATGAAAAGTTGAACAACCTCCGTTGACAATGAAATTCATGAGATGAAAAATTTTCTGCGTAGTCCAGCCAAACTCAGGTACTCTTAGCTCAATTCTGACCAATTGAAACTGCAGCGTTTTGAAGAAGATGAGAAAATGAAGGAAGTGTGAAAATGAAAAGAATAGTATGTGTATCATACGAGAGCTACGGAGGAAACGAGAGCATAAGCTGCAGAGAGGAAGTAGAAAATAGCGGTTTGCCAAATAGTGGAGTTGTTGATTTGGTCCCACCACATCAAATTGGGGAAGAGAGGTGCAACCTTCTCCATGGTAATCGATTGCAAGTTCCACCTCATTGAATTTTACAAGTCGATATTAGTGAAAGCACAAGAGATTGGTGGTGTGGTGGTATTTTACTCAACTACCAAACAGTCTAGTCCACATAGATCCAAACACGCTCCTGTCCTGCTTTCGACCACTCTCTCTCTCAACTAATATTCTTCAACTTCAATCATAAAATGCATCTCGCAAACGTGCTTCTTGCACTGCATTTTATAATTCTTTTTTTATTTATTTATGTATTTATTGTTTTCTAATAAAATTACATCATTTTTTTTACATGATTATGTTTGTTTTTTACAAAATTGGTTAACCGAATAGTTAATATTATAATCGAGTTAAAAATTAAATTACAATTAAATCTAATAATTACCGTAAGAGTATTATATATTTGGTAATAATAACTCACATGTGAATAGGTTAAGTCGATATTAGTCATTTTATAACAAGTGGCGTGATACTGACCATGCAATTTTTGCCGGGATTGCCAAATTGAAATTAGGAATCAAAACAATTTCAGTCGTTAACTTCCGGCACACTATCGTCAATATTCAATTGAATCAATTCTAAATTTTCCATATTTATTTTAAAATTCAATTCAAATTTAAACAAAACCATTAACCAAATAATGAGTTCACGTGATTATGTAACATCAATTAAAGGTAAATTTCTTGTGAAATTTTGAATTTAAATTTTAGTTGAGACGCAATTTAATCTATTTTATTTATATCTCAATTAAATTATATATTATTAAAGTTTTTTCGTTTAAAAACAACATATTTATGACAAAAAAATATCATTTTATTATCATTTAAATTATTTTTATATTTTTTACTTTGATCGTTGGAAAACTTGGAATTAAACAATGTATGTTTGGATACAATGGAATGTTTTTTTCCCAATCCCTTGGAAGTTGTGGAAGAATAACAAGACTGAAATTGGTGTAAATTAAGTATAGGGTTTCTCTTTAAATAACTTTCTAAATAGTTGAGTATTATTTTTTAAGAATAAATTTTTTTTGTTCTAATCACTTAGAAGTTGTGTGGATGAATAACAAGGAAATAAAGGGATTAACAAGACTATATTTTTTTTAACTTAAAGTAAATTGGTGTCAAACTGTCAATTAACAAACCCATAAACCACAAACAAATAGTAATTTAAATAATATTCAAAACAATTGAATTTTTATGAATATTCAAAACAAATAATAATTTAAATAATATTAAAAACAATTGAATTTTTATGAATATCTCTGTATTGTAGTATTTGCTATGCATCCATCAACCAAAGAGGCATTAAATTTGAAATGGAAAACTAAACATGAATAAATTCAAGGCATAACTTGAGCTAAAAATCTTCCGGTAACATGAGTTTCAAGTGAAATTCAAGTGACAAAGAACTGGGCAATTTCCTCTGGTGTCTTGTCTTTTATCATGCTATCTATTTTATTCCATGCCAGCTTAAGTAGACTATCAATTCCCATGTACCATGCAGAAGTTTGAAGATCAAATAGTGTTTCACGGTCGACATCCACAAATTGAGCATCCCATTTCTTGAGATCAACATAATTGGGCATGCTGTTGTGCTTCTCACAGTATTCAATGAACATGGTTAACATGTTGGTACTCAAAGAAACATGAATGGTATTAACATCATCACCAACAGGAATGGTCTCAATTATCTCCTCAATTTTTTTTTGACATAAGTGCCACACTGCATTCAACTTCAAACACATCCTCATCAAAGCTTATCAGCTTGATTTTCTTTGATAAAGCAGCTGGACTGGGATTCATTTTCTTTACCTGCAATAACTACAAACATCTTAGTCTAGTTTCTTTAATTGAATACATTGCTTAATAATTGGTATACAAAACTTTCACAAAATTATACCTAAATGTAATTTTCCTAAAGACATATTTCAAAAGGAACACGTGTTAGCTACATACTGCAATTTTAAATTTATCTGCAATAAGAAATCACCTTTGGCTCCTTGTATTTTCTTGTGTATTCATCAAACTCTAAGTAGAAACCAAATGTGTTATAAGCAAAATATTGATCAATCTTTTCTCCTGCAAGTTTCCGATCAATCTGTATACCAGGAAATAAAGACAAAATAACTATTACAAGCAATAAAAAATTGAACTAGAAATAATTACTTGTTTATAAGTTTAAAAATAACAAGCATATAGAAATGGAAAAGAGAGAATACCATAGAAAACATAGCATCCATTATTTCCTTATTCATCTCTTCATATACCTGAGACAATTAAAAAGAAGTAAACCAAGAGTTAAGAAAGGGGATAAGAGAAAACCAAAATAAATAATACTATTAAAAAAAAAAAACATGGTTGCAACTTTTTTAAGGAATCTCAAGACCAACCAGGTGGTAAAAGGATATGAAACTGATTTCTTGAAGAGATCTAATTCCAAGACTATGGATTTTTTCAAGAGTAAAAAAAAAGTGGGAGAGGCGTTTGGCCATAATTTTGTAAATTGACCATCTTTTGAGCAGTTCTCTCAACAAAACTTCATCTTTTTTCTCTTGCAAAGATGGCAGAACCTGTAAATAAATAAGAAAACCATTATTAATTTTAATCATGATGATTAATGTAAATACCTATATTATTTGTTCTTGACCTTTCATGTTTAGCAAAATCCGAATGGTTGATACTTGAAACATGGAAAAATTAGTAATAGAAACTAGATTTAATGTGGAACTTTTATATTCTTCAAAGACCTTCATAAACTGGACATGCACTATTCATAATCAAACTTGATATTTTAAATTATATAATTAAAATTAAAATCGATATATTTTAGACCGTTTGATAAAAAAGAAATCAATGTGCCCAAATGCGCAGGAGAATCCAAATTTTTTTAAATTATATAAAAAAGGTAAGGGAAAGGATTTTTTTAGCATATCAGATGCTTAATTAAGACTCACAATGCAGGTTACAAATAAGTTTACAGAGTTTATATGGTTATAGAGGATGCAAATGAAATTAAAGGTTGTCATTGAAATAAATATAAAACTATAGATTATCGACCTAAAATAATAACATGTGATAAATAATTCTAAAAAGTTTAATTAAACACTTAACGATGTGGTCCTTGAATATGATATATTTTTTTAAAAACAGAATCAAAGTAAAATTTCGTTAAAAAAAATCCAAAGCACATTATGTGATCCAAATAAGAGATAAGAAAAGTCACAATATAAAAAATATAAAAAAGAACTCAAAACAAAGAAAGAATCCTAAATATTTAAGAAACCAACTAATCACAATTACACTACCACGACAAACTAACTGTCACAAAAATTTAGACAGAGAAGATGTTGCTGACAATAATTAGATTATATGATAATTGAAACCCTTTATGATATGATAGGTAAATAACAGTGTTACTCACTCTTGATTTAATGTACTCTTCGGATGCTTCCTTATACTTGTTTAGTAGTAGTTGAGCATAGTTATAAGGAGGTTTTTGATAACACATATTGTAGACGGTCCTAGATTACAATTTAAGTGGAAAAATAAGTAATAAATAAACTTGGAATATGATCTAAAAACGAAAACAAGCAAAAAAAAAACATCTGCTTGATTATATACATACGTATAAAGCATGATGTGGTGGTAAGGAGTGAAGTTAGGTTCGGGAAAGCCATCTACAATATCATAGAGCTTTTTGATGCCCTTCTGCAAGTAATTGCATCCTTCTTTGAAATTGATAAACTTCAGAGCAGTCATTGAAAAGGGTTCCGGTGAAGAATTAGAATTGGGAAAAACTTGTATTTGATTCTAAATAATGAGAAAGAATTACAAGTATGAGAAAGGGTTTAGGGGTTTTATATTTGTTGGTTACTTGGGCCTAAAGAAATCAAAATCAGTTACTTTTGAATCAAATCATGAAAAGAATCAAATTAAATTTGATTTAATTTTAATTTAATCTTCAAATAAAATCAAATCTCTTTAAAACAATATTTAAATTTATGATGTTTTTATTTTTTCTTTAAGTTGAACATTTATACAAATTTATCATTATTATTTTCTCTCAAATTAGTAAGATTTTATTATAATTTGAAATCTCAATCTTTTTTTAGATCAATTATATATAATCATAAAATTAAAAATACTAGAAAACCTTTTTTCAATATTTTTATGTGACATATATACTTTATTTCAAAATTGAATCAAAAAAAATAAAACAATTTTAAGGCAATTTAACACGAGATCTTATTAGTTTTTATAAAAAATTAATGATTTAAAAAAACACGATGACGAAATTATACATACTTTTCAACATTTATTCAACACTTCACATTTTTTTTATATATATTTCCTCTCTTTCTATCATATCACAAATATATTACATTTATAATATCATTCTTTTTATTTATTTTTCTCAACGTGTTAGATTGAATGTATAAATCTTCAAATATCATTTTTTTTTTATTAAATGTAATTTTAGAAATCACTTTACTTTTATACAACAACGAACAAAGTTATAGAATTTGTATGCTGTCACACGGTTTAAAACTATTGCACAAGAAGTAACTTCAATTTAAAGGTTGTATTTCTATTATATGTATATATATTGCTAATAACCAGTGCATTAAACAATTTCGTAGCACATGTTGTGAATATTGATATAAATTAAATTTAACCACAGTTAAAATCAAAAGGATCCGTGGCGCAATGGTAGCGCGTCTGACTCCAGATCAGAAGGTTGCGTGTTCGATTCACGTCGGGTTCAATTCTTTTGGTCCTTCATCTTTTTAATTTTTGACTTCCCATACTAATAATTTGACTTCATATATAAACAAAAATAACTAATTACACATAAATTAAAATTTAAAAGTGTTCATTAATTCTATTTAATTTTTATGTACTGAAAAATATAATTATATTTACCAAAGTTGTATTTTTGTTCTGTTATACCAAAAAAAGTAGCATTTTTCTGGATTTAATTTTTCCATAAAAACATTAATTAAAGAATATGTTTGGAATATTAACATTAATTACTGTGAAGTTAATTAGAATTTGTCTATATTTGAGTCCACCAAACATTGACTTGTTTTTTTGGTTATATTTGAGTTCAAATGGATTATATTAATTATAACTTTCGAAACTTTTCAAATTTGGAAACTTCGAAATTTTTCAGATTTGGAAACTTTCGAAATTCTCCAGATTTGGAAACTTTCCAAATTTTTGAAATTTATTTCTTATTTCAAAAATTTAAAACTTTTGAAAGTTTTTTTGAAAAATTTGAAATTTCTGAAATTATCCATTTTGAAACTTATTATAAATAGTTAAAAAGGTAAAGTTGTCTTTTCATATATCTTGAGGGGGTGGTAGGTACATCTGTGAAGGTGCTCGATAGAAATCTACTTATATATGTATACAAATCAATCACACTGCACCCTTAATTTTTTTTTTATTAATGAAAAAGGTTACTAGCAATTACTACCTCTCTTCTTATATATAAATTTCTTTTTCAAAACATATTTAGATATTATTTGATTTTTAAAAAAAATATATTCATAATTAAAACTACATTTATTTTATGTTTGTGTCTGTCTAAAAATTGCAAAAGAAAATGAGCAAATAATAAAATTGCAAAAAAAAGTTTATGATAAAAGTAGACACTGGTTGTTAGTATTGTAAGAGATTATCCCTAGTTTATCTATCAATGCTTCTCTTTATTTCATACACCACCGAATCAACTTTATTTTTTCAATGAACTATGTTAGGAAACAATATTTATAGTATTTTGTTGAAAATAAGATTGAATTCACGACTCTTTATTATTCTACTCTTCGTATATCTTCTTCACATTTGATGCTTTCTTGTTTGAGGCACAGTCAAGCTAAATGTGGGTATTCCACTGAGAATTTGAATCTTTGGCCCCTACAAGTGAAAGACTAGTTCCTTTCCATAGACTATCTCAGGTTGTTAAATTTAAAGATTTTATTATATTTTATATTTACTTTCTGAGTCACTATAAAATATTGATTACTATTATTTTCAGCAACCAACCATTATGCATGCATGAACTCATGATATGAAGCCCGTGAAAAAGCAGCATAATTTTTGTCTTCTGACAAGGATTCATTGGTAAAAATTTTCTTACTTTTTCTTCTTGATTTCAGCATTAGATTTTGGAAGGAAGATCTGCCAAGTCAGAATATGTTACAAGTTTCAGTAATAACTTGCCTCGTACTTACAGAAGAAATGAACTTCAAGTGTGATCCCATTAAAATATTGAGACCAAACTATGGCATAGTAAATGACGGAGAATATTGTAATGGAAACATTTAGAGCAAATTTAAAATTGACACTCCCAATTTTTTCTTTCGTTAGTTTGAAATTTAGTCCTCTTCTAATTAAGAATGTAACTGACTTTTACAATTGGTAATAAAAAACTACTTTGAAGTGATATTTTTTCTAAACTAAATAAAAATGTATTAGTCACATAGGTATAAGGGAAGAAATAATCTTACAAAGGGATATAGTATACAAATGACAATGCACATGTATAAGCCTCAAAATTTGTTATCGACTCTATAACTTTATATACTCTCACACAGAGACTCTCATTTTTTTGTTTTCGTTTTTTTAATTATTATTTTTTAAGATTGAGAGAACAAATTATTGTAAACCGGGGAGATGGCACACATATCCCATTCTTCGATAAGAGGCAAGGGCATGTTGCAATGCAACATTAACACTAGCACCCTCCCTAAATAATGAATCGTACAGCTGACAAATAAATTGTGACAATTCCTCTTCATCATCGTCCCAAATAGAAGTGCAATCACCATTTTTCTCAGGGTCACTGTCTTCCCAGTCACTTACCGGACTAGCAGGTATGTTTTCGTCATCTGCTTCATCCTCTCCAATTTCAAACTTTCCGTTTTCCATCACATTCAACTCATTGCTACCGTGGAAGGTAGTCAACTGAGACTCAGGAGGTTCATTTGAAGGACATATAACAGCTTTAGCGCCAGAGTCCAGAAAGGCCTTGATAAGAGCAAGAGTAGGTCCATACGTCCCTGTGCATAGAATTATCCTATCTCTCCAAGCTCCAACCTAGATTTTATTCAAGATACCAATAAAAGGAAAAATATAGAAATGAGTCAGAACATTTTCACGTATATGACACGATCTAAAGCTCCAACTGACTAGCAATTTCTCTCCCCTATACCTCCTACATCAGGGAAAATGCAGGTTGTACTGGAGAACAAAGACACCATACAACACAAACTCCAGTTCATCGTAAATTGAAAACATAAAAAGGAAAGCATGATTCTCATCGACATTATGAAGCTATGCTAAGATATTCTTGAGATACTGATTCTTCGTTTTTAGAAATGCAAAAAACTAGAGAAAAGTGATTTCATCTTTTATATATTATATGAATGAATTCTGTTACAAAGGGACGTGCAGTGATTGAGACTTTATATTAGTCTTATCCTGTACCAAGTGAGGTGTTACTATACACCCTCTTCTAGCTAACAACAGAGGCGGTTATGCTGATGGGGCAATTAGAGAAGTCTAGGATTAATGCTAATAAAAGAGGTGCTGGTATTACCTCTGCACAGCACTGCGGTACAAATTTATAACTGCAGAGAAAGTAAACTAACTAATTGAAAACTGGATATATCTCTCACATTCTTCAAAGCAAAGCTTATTCCTAGAAAACTCCGGACTCATTATAATCAAAAAAGTGTTTTAATCTGTCGAATTCAAATAGAAACAAATGACAACTAATCTATCCACATTTAATGTTCGTATTAAAAAAATACCCTTACATTAATTCATTAATGTTGTGAGAAGACAACCATTATAAAGGAGTAGGCTAGTAAATGTATTTCCTTTTTTACATGAAATCAAGAAAACTAAATGCACTTAATTATCATCCTTCATTCATAAGTGTGAACATAGTTATTTTTGCTTATAATTTAGTCTAGAGGGAGTATCAAGAGATTTTATTAACATACACAGACACCATAATTGCCAAAATGATGGCTGTAGATGATTCTTACAGGCTTACAGTACCCACACAGTCCAGATGCTTTAAAAATTAGCCAAAGCTATCGTCACAGTAAAATTATACTCCATAATATGCAGTGGGGTTCCCAGTATATTCAACCATAAAAGGCCAGGCATAATCAAGGGACTAACATTTTTATATCATAAACCTCAAGATCAGAATGATGAAAGAGAACGCTGCATAAAAAGCCAATAAGAGTGCCCTAATAATAGTTTAAATGACACTCCGTCAAAATGCACATCTAGAGGACAATTAGAAAATTAGTGTGGGAGCAGAGCATATACCATCCATCGTACGTCGTCAGGTGATATGTGCATAGAAGGGACAGTCCTGCGAAACATATACGAACCAATTTCTTGATTATCTTCCATTACCTACATAAGAGATATCCAGCTCAAGTTTCTAATGCATATGTTAATTTGATTTCAAAACCTTACAAAGAAGCACAAGAGGACGGAGATATACCAGGGTTTGACGACCTAGATATCGGTGAACAATGCCTCCGATTTGGAAATAAGGTTTAAAGGCAACTAAATCAGAAATGGTAGAAATACTGCCGAGGAGAGATGCGCCCTTTCTGCGATGGCTCCTCATTGTTGACAACAAACTGAATTTTACATTTTGTAGAAACTTCTCAGCAAGCTCTCCAGGTTCAGCCACCACAAATACATCATTGTGCCAACTAAATAAAAGGGCAGTATGATCAGGATTCCATTCGCATGTAGAAAAAAAAAAGTGGTTACCATGAACAGGGATTCATAAAACATAGTAGCAAATACCTAACAATTAAGCCATCTGAGTCAGCTTGAAGAGCCAAATGGATAACACCCACTTGTGGGGAATTCTGCAATTTCTCATGCAATGCTTTGACAGGCAAAGAGAACTGCCTAAGCCCTCGAGGAGACGACGGAGGTGATGCAACTATTTTTCCCAGTTGGCCATCTAAACTTAAAGGGGGGACCAGATCAATTCGTCCAATTCTTTGACCAATATCAGGACTATACACAAGTGGACTTGAAGGGAAGCTTCCTGTAAACAGAGGTGACGCAAATGGAGTTGGGAATGTAGATGATGGCACTGTCTTTACAATCCCAGACAAACCTTGCATGAGGGATAGTCGTATGCTATTACGAGCACAAAATGACTCAAGTGTTCGAGCATGGTGGACCAATCTCCCAGAATCTGGATTATGTGAAGCTTCAACAAGTAGTACATTACGCCTCCACCCTAAAGTTGGGCCATTCGCACCTGATAAAACAATAAAAACAATCTCAATATTTAAGGGGGTCAATGAGAGTGAAATTTATGTCATAAACTACATATGATCCACAATACCCTCAATTGAATCCTTTGTCTTGGGTAATTTAGCTTTCAGATTCTCTGACCACTTCTCCTCATGCTGGAAAGGAAGAAGCAATCTCTCACACGCATTTTCAAATGCCAGATGATTCTGTTGTGTATATTCTTCAACTGCAGATTCCATCTTTAGCCAAATGGTTGGATCTGTCTCATCAAGTTCCATATCACAGCGTTCATCAACTGTGAGGAGAAACACAAAGAACACTTACTGAGAATAAAGTTCTTTTGAATTCTTCATTAAACAAAGATAAAAATGAAGTTAAAACTGAAAGAGAATAGGAAATTTCTAAAAATTGATTCAAATAGAATTAGATGAAGGAAAAGGAAGATTATTACATTCCCATACTCCAAAACACAAACAGGATACCTGGATTGAAACGAAAATAGTGTATCTCAGGAAGCATAGGTAGCAATGTACTTAACGCTTCCTCCACCCTATCAACAGAGCATGCACTCTCAACCAACACCTGTCCAGTATCCATATACCGCCAACCACCTTTTCGTATCTACAACAGTATGAATGTACAATAATAAAATTAGTAACTCAAGAACTTTAATAGTCAATGACATGCCTCTCAAAATAAAATTTAATAATAAAACTCTTTCTAACTTTCATGTTTACAAAAATGTAGAAGCAAGTGTGACACTGGAATAATTACCAAGGTCCTTGATTCTCTTTTCCAAATGCAAGAATATTATTAAATATTTAAAACAAAGAAGATTAGTTACCCTAGTTGGAACAGAACCGCATCCTATCGAAACCAGACAATCAATTTTTGTGTCAGGCCACAGAAGTTGTGCTTCTCTTACGGCAAAAATTGTAGGATTATTTGCGACTATTGCTCCATCTTGCCAGCGGTGGATATCTTAGGGACATTGAAGGATGAAGAGATACATGTCAAAAACAATACAGAAATGGAAATAACAAAAACTTAAATACAGGCAACTCAATGCAAATAACAGCAGAGCCATCAGTACCATCAGAGAAATCATCAAGATAATATGGAGCAGCAGACGATGCTCTAATAGCCTGCCACACTTGGTGCTTACAACTCCCAATGAATGCACTGCGCTTATAGCCAACTTGTGCACTCATAGGTGATGTTAGGACAGCAATCCCTGAACTATCTGATGTTGCAAGAGCCACCTCCGGTGTTCCAGCAGGGTACTGCATTTGTAGATGGTAAAAGCGGAGAGGGTGAGCAAGGAAGAGAATTCAAGATAATAAATAATCATTATATTAACAACCATGAAAGAGTGTAACTTAATAGCCACTATAAAGATCAACACAAAATATTAGATCCATACCTGATAATTACGAAATATGAAGGGTTGTGCTGGCATCATGCTCACTAAGGTTGATACTACAAAAACTTTGGGAACATTTTTCACAGCAGAATCTATTAATAAATCCCCATCCTCATCAGCACACATTTCCTTCAATAGCCTCTCAAACTGATCTGCACTGTGCTGCAAGACAATAAGTCAAAATACATTTTTTAGGGCATAGAAATACATAGATGATAGATATAGCTGTCCAAATAGCTAATTTAGAGAAAAGAATAAATACATTATGCACTTTGTTAATAACTATCTAGCTCGTGAAGCAGCTTCAAGCTGCTTCTATAATAAGCACTGTCGTGGTTGAATTCTGTTATAGTCGGTTCATTTTTTTATAAATGTCAAATATTATTTGTGGGAGTTGAACTTATGACCTTCATGTCACTCCAACCCTTATGTCCCTCTACCAAATCACCTTATCACTCTTACTTAGTAAGTTCAGTTTAACTAATTCAAACCGACTAGTCCTTTATAAGTAGAACTTTTGTAACACATTCACATAAATTCAATTTAGATACAGCTTTCACTTTCCATTAGTTTCTTTAATTTTCTCTTGTGATCAACTTCTAATATGGTATATCGAAGCTTCCTTATGAAGTTGTCATCAGAGGTTACATACTTCAGAATTATGTCGTAAGTCACTTGATTCCTCCATGATTCTGGACTGAAGTAGATTGTGATATTGGAAACATCAACCCTGAATATTCTGAATGAAAGCTGTCGGAATTCAAGTATGAGTAGTTAGTCCCATATCTACAAAAAATGGAGGAAATGTTGGATATGTAAGAGAGGTGAACCATATATCCATTGCCTTAAAGTTTTGAGTTGAGATGTGATGTCAAGGTCTTCTAAGAATCTTGGACGTTTAGCCCTTGTTGCTGCCAGACTCTCCAACAAGTGGTATCAGAGCCTTGGTTCGACTTGATGGAGGAGCGGGAGTGGAAGATCCTAGTGTGGATCAAGTCTAGTGTTGTGGGTAACTCACACTTGAAGGAGAGATTGTTGAAATTCAAGTGCGAGTGGTTAGTCCCACATCGACTAGAAATGGAGGAAATATTTAATATATAAGAGAGTTGACCCATATCCCATTGCCTTTAAGGTTTTGAGTTGAGATGTGATGTCAAGGTATTTTACAGATTCTGGACGTTTAGCTCATTGTTGTTGTCGCACTCTCCAGACTCCCCAACAAGTGGTATCAGAGCCATAGTTGGCGGGAGTGGGAGATCCTAGTGTGGATCAAGTCTAGTGTTGTGGGTGACTCACACTTGAGGGAGAGATTGTTAGAATTCAAGTGTGAATGGTTAGTCCCACATCGACTAGGAGTGAAGGAAATGTTAGATATATAAGAGAGGTGACCCGTCTACCCATTGCCTAAGGTTTTGGGTTGAGATGTAGTATCAAGGTCTCTTAGAGATCCTGGACGTTTATCCCGTTGCTGCTGCTGCTGCGCTCACCCAGACTCTCCAACAAAAAAGGAATTCAACGCTCTTCACATGGCTTCTTTCTTTTCTATCACAATCCATATTTCTGTCGGTGGTTCATTGTATCCATTCCTAGAAAGCCTGGTAATAAATCCATAATTTCTTTCATGTGTAGACCACAACAAAGTCTCAGCCAGTTGCAATATGAATAGAAGAATATCACAAAAAGGTTATCATGCCATATATGAATATCTTGCACGGACCAAAGCTATCATTGACACACTCGTGTCTATTTGTGACCGGTTTCCCACCATAATCATCTAGAACTATACTTGAAGCTCTTCCATATCTGTTATTGTCTTCTCCGACACGTATTGGGGGTGAGATCCTTATGACTGCAGGTCCGCATCTGGATCATATACCTATCTTAGCGTGTGTTTGGAAATCACCATTTCCCCGGTGGCACTGTGTGGTGAGCATGAACCTACACCTAGGAGAGGTGAATCTTCGCATTCCAAAACATGTGCTTATACCAAACTTCATATCTTGGTCAGTACTGCTTGCGTAGATTTTGTGGGTGCAGTCGTGTAGTCCTTGATTAGTATCACTGAGTTAAAAATTCATTTCCAAGTTCCTATCACTTAATGTGACAACTTAAGAATCGTATCAATAGTAAAAAATTGAGTGTTTCATGCTAGGACCGAACATATGGAGCTCTACATCTTTGAGCAAGAGAAAGTCCTCAATAAGAATCTCATAGTCCATCATATCCCTGCTGCTGATCAAAATGTCTGATACTCACCAGTGACCAAAATGCTCTTTTATTTTTATCTTCAGCTTAGCTTCTAATATACTGTCTTCAACATAAAATTTGTCTCATTTCCGCTCAATTTCTAAAATGATTGTTCCAAATATCATTAACACAAGAGGCCTATCAAGTGAGAGAGTAGAGGAGCTAATCTGGACCATTGAGACATGAATGATTGAGTTGAGATTAGTTTTGCTTAAAATTTAATATTGACCATTCATTTGTGGTAGCTGGTCAACATTAATTCCCTATCCTGAGAGCATGTTTTTCACTAGATATGTTCTCCATATGTGTGTGTGAGAGAGAGAGAGAGATAAGGGGGGTTGATAAAAATTGACAATACAAAAAAACATAAAAGAAATTTATCAACAAAAAAATATAAAGGAACGAAGTGCATACTTTTGATCCGTGAACAACAACTCTAAAACTTTGTGATGAACTCTTATAAAGTTGATCTAACTTTTCTCTCCAAGTTGCAGCCTCATTGTCCTTGGGAACAGGTTCAGCAAAAACAAGCTTCCCTGATTAAAAGTTGAATCAGTTTATCAAGAATGGCAGGGCATATTAATAGGTCCATAAAATTTAAAATTATAACTGTGCCATTTTCAAGAAACATCCTCACCAAGATTCTTGTATATATCTTCACATTCTTCTAAAGTCATTAGCTTCATCCCAAGGGCAACAGCTAGCATGCCACCCGTTGATGTACCACATATTAAATCAAACAACTCATATATTCGTTTTCCAGTTCCCTTTTCAATTTCCTTTAACATCTGCACGGTTGCCAGACCTTTCATCCCACCTCCATCCATTGAGAGTATGCGAAGCCCTTGCTTTGCCACTTGTCTCCCTCTTATTGCACGCCTCAGGTTTTCATTTTCTCCTACAACAAAAGCAAGAATGAATTACCCCATTCAGTAATCAGAATAAAACATCCTGAAAAACAAAGATAAAATTTATATCCAGAGGCAAACCAAGAATTGCCAAAGCACGTGCTGCAGCTTTGTAAACACGTGGTTCAGTTGCAGCAGCCAGACGTAAGAGAAGTTCTCGTAAGCTTTCAGAAGTAACAAGTATGCGGCGATTCTCCAGACAAAAGGCCAAATTCCCAACAGCTAAAAGAGCTAGCCTTTGCACCTATTGAATAAACCTTTAAAATTAAAATATCGTACAATGGAAGGGGTTTGTTTGATTTCAGAAATTGTTTACTGTTTTCATTTTTGTTTTCTCTTTTAATTACAAAACTATCTATCACTTTGTTTTCCAAGATTTGTACACGAAGCAATTTTTTTATAAAAATTAACTGTTTCCAGTACGTATCTTTGAAAACAGAAAACAAAGTGAAAATATGGAAGTTTTCTAATTTAAAATTGAAAACAAAAGATGTTTTATCAAACCAAACAGATTGTATGAAATCAGTATAACGAAAAGAAACTAACTTGCCTCCGGATCTTTATAGGCACATAAGTTCTTCAAGGATTTCAAAACATCCTTGGTCAACATCTTCACAGCAACAGTATCAGATGTGAAAGCCAACTTAACCACAACTTGCAAAACAGATATAATCTCTTCCCGACCTGCAGATTTCAGAACTATTCCAATTGGTTGCATGATGTCTGCTTTCATCAGCTGCAGTGCGACAGAATCATCAGAGGCAAGGGCTGAAAGAGCAGAGCAGGCTTGTTCAACCTGCAAAATATCAACAATAATCACAATGACCAGATATCGCAGCAGAATAAATTAAAAACCTGGTGATCTCTACACCCATTAAAACATACCACATGACAGTTGTCACTGCTTATCATACTTATGAGCTGCCGCACTGCATTCTCATCTTTACCAACAAATACTCTATTTCCTTGGTCTTGCATAATCTTTCCTAGAGCAGATGCTAGTAAAGGGTGATGACAAGAAGAAAAACGGAATATAAGAGAGAAGGCAGCACTAAGTTTATGCCTATATGCACCAAAATAAGAATTGTTTTCCATCTGCAATGACCCGAAAAAGTATGTTTACTTGAATATTTAATATGTTTTAAGATCAGAAAATAGTCTAGTTAGTTTGCAAAATGCTACCTCTATTTGCACATTTACTGATCTCAAATTTTCATCGGCAACAATCCTAATATTTGCAAGAGAAAGGTGACGAAGTTTGTGCAGGGGCAAAATTTCCGGAAGAAACTCGAGAGGATTTCCGAATAGCCTAAGAACACGTAGTTCAGCCATAGCCCTATCATACATGGTAACAGTAAGACCAGAAGAATACATGAAGTCCAAACAATTTCACACAAAATCATCTAACCCAAAAACCTGAAGTCAAGAAGAGGCCTAACAAGCTTGTTGTGTTCCAATGACAACTCCACCAATTCCACACACTGTCTCAGTTCAACTGCTCAAAAAATAAAAATTAGATAAAAGCAAGAAACACTAATCTTAAAACCTGAAATACTTCAGGAAATATCTCAATGGTAAATACTACAGCGCCGGACATTGGATGTGCTCCTGGAAACCACAAGATCATTTTTAATGCATTGCTGCATTAAGTGGGGCCCAGAACTTCCCTTACCCAATGCAATCAATATTTCCATGTTTGTTTTAGGTTGCTAATGTAACGGTTGTAACCTAACACTGCAAATTTCTAAGGCTGTTGGTTTATGTTTACTCAGTGCACTTAGAAGAGGAGATGATATTCTTTCCACTTCTATTAGGCACACATGAAAACAACGGATTTACTATTATCCTTGCATGGTAGGACAACGAGAAGCTTACCAGGTACAGAGACAAGCAGGTTGTTGTCAACTCTGAGCACTCTTAAGCTTCTTAGCTCACCAAGCTCGGGTGGCAAAACAGCCAGCTTATTGTTATTCAGATAAAGTTTTTCAATCTGTGGTAATTGTGTAAGCTCTACTGGAAATACCTGTACATAAATACAGTGTTAAAAACATCCCTGATCCAACTCGTTCGTGTTTGACTTCTGCAGCTAAATTTTAAAATCATTGCGCTTCTAGAGCATCATGGAGGAGATAACAGGCAAGCAAACACAATAATACAACATGAATATTTCATGTTACTTACAAATAAAGCAGAGAATAAATAAAACCACACTAACTAATTCCTTCATTCAATTTTGGAAATTATACATATCAATCAACAGCCAGCAGATTTACAAAATCCCTTGCCAATAGTCATATAGTGATATTCGAATCAAAAAGATAAATTAAAACCTATTTTAATTTTTTGGGTCTAGAGACAAGATGACAAACACCACCTGGAAACTCACCCACACAAACTAGAGATCCCATATTCGATTTTAGTCAATGATCAGCTTAACAACATCGACAATGTCAGTTTAGTTAGGCCTTATGGATAATAAAACCTACTTTATGTTGGCAAACTGTGTTAAAAAATTGAACTCGCACAGATTGAAATTCATTAATTACAGAAAATCATACCTGAAGAAAATACCGCAATCAAAGCAACATTAAATTAAAAGAAGAATGAGGTCACAATAAAAGGAACATCAAAACTAGAACTCGCATTGAATTGATTAACGACAAAATAAAGCTCACCGTTAAGCCACATCCACAAATACTGAGCACAGAAAGACTCGTCCAATGGTGACCGCCGGCACCACCGCCACCGCCAGGAACACCGTCTTCAACATCCGGCGTCGAAGAAA
This sequence comes from Cicer cuneatum, assembly GCA_037974295.1. NCBI lineage: Eukaryota > Viridiplantae > Streptophyta > Magnoliopsida > Fabales > Fabaceae > Cicer > Cicer cuneatum. The sequence goes on from JBBPBO010001985.1 coordinate 1,255,551, forward strand.
CCAAATCAGAGCGTAACAATCGTGTCAAAACACCAGTACCATCACTCTGTTGACCAGATACAACAGCCTTAGCCAATGTAATAGCCCTGAGTGGTTCCCTTCTCTTAACAACCTTCATATCCAAATCCACCGCATCTTCATCATTACGAGGTATCAACTCAACCACCACGGTATCCTGCGGCATCGGAAGAGCAACCATGAGCTGCGACTGAAGCTTAAGAGCAACCTGATCTTCATCCTCCGACGACGACCAATCCAATTCAATGCGAAAACCGAGCTCCTGATCCTGCGAAATAATTGACGATGAAGAAGATGAAGATGATGATGATGACGCTGATGAAGAACGGGAAGAGGTTGAAGTGCGAGCGAGACTCTCCGGTGGATCGTCGTTGCCATAGCTGAGAGTAAGGTGGAAGATCTCGGAAGGTCTCTTCCAACCTAATCCCCAAGACATTATCAAATTACGTTTGCGATCGTGATGCACGAATCAGTTACGCCATTGAATTGAGTCGGTAAATTTTATTTTGGTTCTAGATTGTTCGGTGCATTAGGATTCCTTCCGAATTGAATCAGATCGTTGTTAAATTGAATGCGGATTGAAGATTGTTAGTTAAACAAATCAAGAATCTGAGAATGAAGATGTGATTCAATTCGGAGTGAGAGTCATGCACAGAAAGAGAGAACGAACTGAAGCAATGTTTACCGGTTAACATAAATCCTATCAAATTCTGAATCACTGTCCTTTGTTCTTTTTTTTTTTTTTTTACCGCTATCT
>JBBPBO010001985.1:1256481-1389932 GCA_037974295.1 Cicer cuneatum
AAAAAAATGAAGTTTTTTTTTAAAAAAAAATGTAAAAGTTTTGATTTTTTTTGAAATAATATTTTCTTGTCTTAAAAGATAAAATAATATTAGCATTTCTCATTCAAACTAAAATTTAAAGATAAATAATTTCTTTATTTAAAAAAAGTTATAAAGTTATCATTTGTTTTAATGTGATTGTTTTTCAACACTATTTCTTTTAAATGAAAAGCACAACATTGAAACCAAAATATAGTTAAAAGATATAATTAAAACATTTTTGAAAAGTTATTAAAGAAAAGCTGAAATTTAAAATATAATAAGAGACTAAATAAGTATTTTATTATTTTTAAAAAATGAAAGTGAAAATATGAAAATAATCAACTATGTATATTTAATGGTGTATAGCATGTCATTTAATAAAGACATATTAATAAGTGTTTTAAATTTAATATTTGTTAATGTAATTTATTTTATTTTTTAATAAATTTTTCAATGACATTCCTTAATAAAACTTTGTAATAAATGATAATTAGTATTTTTTTTACTTAATCTTTTAATTAATTATTTAAGATCAAATCCACATTAATTAAAACACTCAATCACTTAGTTTAAATGTGTAGTTATAAAAGAAGAAACCATGGCCGGCTGATACTTTCTATTGGAATTGGTAAATTTATCTTTTCCTTAATTTTAACTTTTTCCAATTTTTTTTTTGGATACTTGTACTCCTAAAAGCAATTATTTTTTTTTGGATTTTTCGTATAATATTATATTAAAAGATTTATATTATTATTTAATAGTAATATATATTATCATGTCATTAAATATATTTGACGACAAAATATTAATGTATTTTTAGGCAATATAAATATGCATTATTTTCTTTGTAAAATCATATTGTAGTTTTTTTAATCAATCAACTGTTAAGTCGTATGTTCGTCAAAAAATAAAAATTTTAATAGTCGCATCAGTAAAAAAACTGGTCACGAATTATTATATTATAAAACTGGAGTTTCTCCAAAAATAAGTCAAAAGTTACCTATGAAGAATTTGGATGGATCTACTAAATTTTCTCTCTTTCTTTCTACGAAATGGACCTTTACAATTTTCAACGAAAGTTCATTGAGGGGATCCAAATTCAATAAACTCCTACAATATTCTCTTGCAAATGTTGATATCATAATTGAGAAAAATAAATTATTAACATAGAATTGGCTTAAAATGCATGTAAAAAGTTTTAATTATGAATATCATTGTTATCACCTTTTAGAGTGTATTGGCTTTATTTGTGGCTAAGAATCCATTTTAGCCAGTTTGTAGGTGAGATGATGTTATACTTGGAATATTTATTTAATTTTTTTTTCTTGTTCAAGAAAAAAATATTCTTTTGCAATCGTTGACTTTGACCATACCACTTTGTGAAGTGAAAATAGTTGAAGTATGTTTGAAAATTATTCAGAGTTCTATGGGTCAGATATTTCTTCCTGGTTTTTCATAGTACCAAGTTATACATATCTATCAACATGTCACTCAATAACTATTTTTATCATATATTTTCCAACGCATTAAATGATCAAATATTATATCACATTTTGACACTAATAAATAATAATAATTTATCAAAATAAAACTCACAACTAAGCCCCTAGAACATCATCCTGAGGAAGTCGGACATCATAAAATTAAACTCATGACTTATGATAATTCATGTTGTTTCACTCTTTTTTCAAAGGATATTAACCACATTGAATTTTGTAATGTATATGTTATATTATATAATGCCTTACATATTTAAATGCCAAATTAATACTAGTAAATATAGATTATTCCTACTAAGACATCGGATTAAAGAGGACCAAGGCTGTTGTGATAAAGAGTTGTTGTCAACGGTAGTGGATCTTGACAAGTTTTATTGAAGGGGTTAATACAAAATATATTACGAAAAATATTTTCATATTTTGGTGTAGTGGTAATTTTAATTTTTAGATGTATTAAAAATGTTCAGTTCGAATTCAAATAGATCTATTTTTACCGAAGAAGAAAATTTTGGGGTGGTCTGCTTGTCAACTTATGCATGCTCTAACAACTTCAAAGATCTGTGAAAAAAACAACTTAATAGACACGGAAACTCTGAACCTAGGCATGCTTTGGCTTGGTTTATCTAATGTCGATCTTGCATAATATGGACTAGTTCATAGCCACCCATCTCTAGTAGTCAATTCTAAAATTGCTTAATAGCAGCCACGTGATCAACACAAACCTCTTTTTATGACATGATAAACACGTAACTAAAGCCTAATAATGACTTCACCATCTCCGATTTCACTCGTCACTGAAACCTCCTAGAAGAATCACTTAAATGCCTGATTTACAAACTATATTTTACCAAGAACCAATTTCAATCTATTCTGAAGCACCAGTCCTAGCCAACATTGTTAACTCTGTCTACTAACATAACATTGAATGACCTAAATACACATCCACACAATCCCCATGGATGAAATTGTACTTAGAGCTCCAGATTCTTTGCAGCTAAATTAAAAAAGTTTCTTAAATCCTCCTTTACTATATTATCTGCAAATATAAATTCAACAGCATTCTTTGAGAGCTCAAACATCTCCTTCCTTCCAAGGCCTAGATAGCATCAAAATCAACAAGTAGTCAGCAAAGTCTGTTAGCTATGAGTTTAAATTATATTGAGTGCAAGATTAAAGTGTTAACTTACCAAATGAAGAAGCGGCAATTTTGTATTCGTTGGAGAGACTGGTAGAGAACACACCCGAGTCATCAGTACACAGGACTAAAGGATGTTTTGCATTATACAAATCCACTGCATCAACAAAAGCACGATATTAAGGGATGCTGATTGAACTCGATACCTTGATCAAAGTCTAATATACAACTGCGTGGACTGACTCAGAAGGGGGATCAGCTTCTCTTGGTGAAAAAAATTCACTTTTCTGGTTCTTCGAGGTTCTTTAGAGGATATTTAGCTTCAAGAGGGTAACGTGAGAAAGTGAAAACAGGAATTTTGTACTTCTATTTTAAACACAACTCATAAGTCCTAACTTCCACAACTTGCTCTTATATTAACCAAAATAAAGTTCCCTCAAAATGCAGAACCATTTCAAGTCTATAACATCTCATGTGAACTTGACAATACAAAAAAATTCTTTTATTAATTCTATAATTAAGTTTTTCAATTTAAAAAATAAACAACAGAACCTACCAAAATGATGAGCATCTATTGATGGAACGGACAATGTCCTAATGTTTGATGTCAAACAAAGTTCAACCTGAAAATGGAGAAGATGATATACGTATCATGGCAGCTGATAAAATTGGGAAGAGACAATATCATATGAAGATTCAAACATAGCCCCGATCAATTGCCCTAATGGAATGATCAATAAAAGTAAGACATCATCAGGTTCTACTTACACTTATTTCAGATCAAATAAAACTTCAAATTTGACAAAATAAAGTTACAGAATGTATAACCATTTAATTGATTGGTTATTTACAAGGAAAAAATATTCTTGTCGTCACACAAATCATAATACATTACTACTATTTTGCTTTATCAAGAGTGTAACTAAAGGTGCAAGTCTAACCGGAATTTTAATGGACTTCAGCTTTCTCCAGTGTTCCTCCTCAAAGAAACATGCATGTCCAATTCTCTGGGGAAGAAAGTCGAGCATATCATGTATCTCCCTCGAATTAGGTACCTAAAAAAGTTAAGTCATTAAAACAAACAAGCCAGGGAAACAACAATAGTTAAATAGAGGAAAATATAGAAGCACCTCTCCACAATGAAGAGTTACATAAAGACCTTGTTCTTGAGCAAATTTTACTGCTGGCAAAAATGTAACCCTGCAAATGATAACAAGGGATTTTGAGCCTAAGCATCAATTTCCAATATTTGAAATAAAATACTACACTTGAATCCTAGATTAAGCTAATATACCATTCACCAACAGCTGGATTCCCAGAGAGGTCAATTCCAACGACCCCGAAATGCCTCGTTTCTAGTGCAAGCATAACCTGCGGAAAAGAAGCATAATATTCAAAGGAACTTACAAACATCCTTAAGTTTGCTCAAATTATTTGTGCATTACGCTTACAGTTTCCATTGCTGCTTCTGTTGTCTCCCTACGATCAATGCTTAAGAGAAGTCTGACAAATATTTTTTTCCTAGTATTTTCATTACATTTATCATTTGTGCCTAAGACTGGGAGTATAGGGTTTGAAAGATTTTTAAGCTCCTCGCAGTGAGGATTAAAATCCACATCAACTGAACTGACAGCTCTTAGACCATCCAGTACAGCTTCAATATAAGAACGTTTGCTCATTCCTTTGGAATCATTTTTCTGCATTAAATTAAGCAAATATTTTCTTCAACAAATCCATGGAAACAAGCCGCACAAAATTACCAACTGAGTACCTTTAGTTACCTTTGGAGTAGTTCTCAACTCCACATACACAACATTCTCTAATGCAAAATCTTCAACAACCTGCTTTCAGAAGTTTTGCTAGCATAAACACAAAGGCAATATATTCAGATTAATAAAATACTGAAAGTAGGCACTGAGCAAACAGAACATACTTCTTTGGTAATTCTTGTAACAGTTGCATGATCAGTTGTAAGAATGTGGATAACATCAAACAACTTGAATACCTCGGCTAATGAACGATCATCTGCATTTACAAAAGCATAATCAGTAATGACAAAAGCAACCGAGACTTTTTCGATTAGATGCAATCAGCTAATTGGATCAGTCAATGCCATAACATTTTGTAATGTATCAAGTACATAGATCCACCATATGCTTCTAAATTGGTAAATCCTTCTCATGGTTAATCTGGCCAATAGTTTTATTTGGATCGACCATTCTGTCATGTATTGTACTGTACTCTATCTAGAGGTCTCTTCTATACATGTTTAAACCGCCTAAGATTAATTATATTCTACCATCCTCTCCACTCCACTATAGAATTACTCTAATTTCACTCTAATCAATGGTGGTAAATATGAGTCATTTAATTTAAAGAGTGAATTAAGGAAACAAATGAACAACAAGAGGATTAAGGCTTTCTTGCAGCAGATTTGAATTTCAAAAGCAGTTATATTAAGAGAAGAAACTTACTAAAACAAAAATAACATACTTTTGAGAATAACATGTTCCACTTGGGAGAAATCGATGATACCGTTGTCACCCAAACCTCGAGCAAGTTCTCTGTGAAAAGAAAATAGAGAGAGTGTTGGAGAATGGGAAAAGCAAAATAAGAGTTGAAAATTAGAAGTTAAATTAGTTACAAAAGGGTGGAGTCTCTGATGGATCCGTTAAGGTGAGCATGTAGCTCAACCTTTGGCATTGACACCCACCAATCCATATCTCTCCTTGCTCGCTAGGAAGAGACACCTCACATTGTTTTATTCAACGCTCATCTCCATAAACATGCTACAACTTACCGACTCCATTCCTTTTTTTGCACAAATTAATTATATTTCTAATATTTGTTTCCTATATCCTCGAATTAGTAATTTAATTACTTTAAAAATATAAAATAACATAAAAATATATTTTTAATTAAAAATAATTATTTATTATTTTGAAATTTATTTATTTTAAATGGAATCAATTAATTAATTATTTATTTTAAATACTAATTAATTTAAAATTAAATTATTTATAAATAATTTAAAATTATAATAAATAAATTATTTATTAATTTGATATATTTTGAATTTGATTAGATAATTTATTAATTTCAAATTTTAATAAATAAATTACTTTAAATTATTATTTAATAAAATTATTTAAAAATATAAATTATATTAATTATTTTTTAAAATTATTTTAAATTTCTTAAATTATAATAAATAAATTATAAAAGATTAAAAAAATATTTTAATTCTAATAATACGTTTATAAACGACTTGAGTTCACTTGTCAAAAAACATTATAAATTATAAGTTCGTAATAAAAGAGAACTTATAGCTTACATGTATGTAACCTATAAACTCATTTTTTCCCTTACCAGACATAGTTTTAATGTTCATAAAGTGTAAGTGTAGAATTATGTGATTTACTTTGTTTCTTTTAATTATCTCATCTGTAGAGTTTTTCTTTAAAAAAATTTGGTTAAATTAAAATTTTAGTCTATTAAATTACATACGCTATTCAATTTAATTATTTATAATAGTATCTAATATTATAATTTAAGAGACAAAATATCTATTTTTTAAAATTTATTAAACTAAAATATTTAATGTTTATAATTTATGAAACTAAAATATAACGAAAACTACAAACAAATTTAAGAAACTAATTGAAACTTAAAAATATCTTAAAAAAACAAAAGTTTAATTTAACCAAAAATAATAATTCTTGATTGTGGTTTGTAAAGTTTAATATTAACACTAATTGTACAATGGAGCGAGTAGATCAATTGATAGATGATATAAGTTCAAACATAATTGAAGGAGAAAATATACTAACATAATTAATTGCAAACTTTGGTTGTTATATATATATATATATATATATATATATATATATATATATATATATATATATATATATATATATATATATATATATATATTAACTTTAATTATTTATTTAAATTTCTAATGCAAAATAATTCTTTTCTCCATTGAATTGATAAGCTTAAATATATTTATATCTTTTTAGCAAACAATTAAGTATTTGAAAGAGATAATGTAATTCTTTTTTTCTAAAAGCTTTGATATAATGTAATTTATTTACAATTTATTGGTTTGCAACCAAGAGACAAGTCGACCAAATATCAAGTCTTGTTATATTTTGGATAATCTATTTCATCGTTTATAACTTCTTGCCATAAATCTGCATCAAATGAGGACAATTTTTTTTTAAGATTTGCATAATCCTATTTTAAATTATAGGTCGTATATTTGGGTCATAATCTTTAACAACTCTGACTCTCTTACTTATTCGAGTTTCTATTTCGTATTGTTTGTTGCTTTCAGTGCTTGTTGTCACAGAAAAGTGACTTGGTTCGTTGCTTCGCTAACCCCACTATATCTCGATTTGAAAGAGAATTTATTTTCATAGAAGTCAACATCATTTGACTCTATAATCACTTTCGCGTTTATGTCATAAAATTTATACACTAAGAGAAAAAAAATAAAACTGGAAAATGTATTCAATTTTGATGTGTTTTTCATAATAGATTGACGCTCTTTATATAGTGATGAAAGCAAATCTACATATGTTTTCTATTAAATGGAAGACTTCAACAAAAGTTTGAGAATCTTTATATAGATATAATAATGAAAACTACTCAACATATAAATTTTTTTCAATATGAAACTTCAATAATTTTTAAATTTACACACTATATTCCAATAGTAACTAATCTCCCTTATAAATATGAAACGGTTATTTTTCTTATATATTGTGACAAAAGAACGATAACATATGTCATGACTTAAATTTGGTATTGAGGACTAAAGTAGTATTTATTTAAATTTCTAATGCAAAATAATTCTTTTCCCCGATGAAATGATAAGTTTATATATCTTATATATAAAATTATTAATAAATAATATATTTGAGATTGTGTTTGTAGTATTAATAAATACAAAGATTATATATAATATTTAAACATTATTTCTAAAAAATATTTAAAAATCAAAATAATTATTTAGTCTTTTTTATTACTATACATATGACAAAGGTAGAAAGAAATTTTCGGTACCCCCATATACAAAACTGATGTGTCACCCTTCCCTCCTCCACAAAAGACATCATCATCATAGCCCCATTGCCACAATTGAAAACTGTCATGGATCTTCCCATGCCATTACATAAACCACCGCAAAGTGTTGGAAACCACCACTATGATGTCCACGAAATTTAGATCCCTCATATTTGAGGGTGTATTTCAGATATAGAAAGAGAAAGATAAATAAAAAAAAGCAAACAGACGTAATTAATATTTAAATTATTATTATTATTATTTTTCTCTCTGAAATGGACCCTCAATTGAGGGAATCCAAATTCAATGTCCATAGAGAACACATGTATGATCTTCATTTATGGTCAACTTTGAGATAGACTATTAATAGAGAGACACAAAAATAATAAGGATATTGATTCAAAGAACACAAATCAATTATCAAAATGCACATGCAACCAAATAATACATCTAATATATTTTATTTTTCACATTTATTTCCACACTTTTCTCAACCGTCACTAATATAATTCTCTATTTCACAATTAAATGTTTAGTATAACCGCTTATTCTAACTAGTTTTTAGAAAATCTTTCGTGATATTGAGCTTTTTACAATAAATTTTTAGTTGTAATTAATTAGGTATGTCTCACCGATTTAGTTACTTCACGTAAACTTCGTTGATTGTACATGGAGTTTTCACTTTTCGTCTTATTTTCTCTTACATTATATTTAAAAGTTATTAAGCGAAGAAAAAAAACAGATAAAAAAAGAGTACATATTTCAATATCTTTTCCCCTTTGAATTGTTTTTGACATGGAAAAAAAAAAAGCATGAATCCCACCATAAAACTTTCGCTTCAATTTAAAAAGTAAAAATTACAAAATTAACTAAAATACCCTGTTAACAATATATCTTCGTCACTCGAAGTATGTAAACATAAACTATTAAAAAAATCACTTTGTTCTTTTTCATATATTTTATTGATAAAATAAATACTTTTAATTCATCTTTAATTTTAGTGAATTGTTTTATTCTCTTTATCGTTTAATAACATTTTTAATTTTAATTATTATTCTTAGGAATATTTATATCATTTTCTACATATACTTTTTTTATTTTTTTCTCATACTAAACAACTAAACAATCATTATATTTTTTACTTTTTATTTTTCCTTCTCACTCTCTCTTTTTTTTTTTTGTCTTTCTTTCATCAACTAAACACTTTTGTTTTCTTGACCTTTCTTAAAAAAAAATTCGTGTGGTTATCCTCCCGTTGGAAACTGGTGACATGATGAATTGATGAAAATAATAGTACTAGTACTACAAAAATATCAAGTGGGAGACTTTTCTTACATTTTTAAAATTTTAGTAATAATAATTTGTGGGACAGGTGGGAGTTGAGAGATTCGTTGAAACTGCAGGGCGCAATCAATAAATGAATTTATGGAGACTGTCATTGGCTTTTCAACACGGCTTTCGTCTACGTCAGTTCAGAAATGGTTTGTTTAGAGAAAAAAAATTATTTTTGTCTAAATAAAAATAATTGATTTTATTATCGAACAATCTTAATTGTTATTATAAAATAATTATATAATCGGGTAACATAAAATGTAAAATGACACATGATTAAACTCTTTGATTTATAAAAAAAAGCTTTTTAGTATTTTTAATTACGTGATGAAACATTCATTCGTACTATAAATAACTACCCGTGGACTTTAATGGAGTCCTTTTTTTTTTGTAATAAAGACCAACAGGTTTAATGCACTATATAGGTGTTACTGTGAACATGTTTATTGTGAATGAAAATTGAAGAAAAGAAAGATGTAATCTGTTAGGTATATTTTGGTTACGATCTCTTTGGTATGAAATCATGCCATTGTCTGTATTAAATCAAGTGTTATAATAGTTTTGCGAAAAGTAATAATAAAAATCATTTAAAGACATAACTGGAGTCCATATTTACTTGTCAATAAGTCATAAGTATGATTTAATAGTTGAATGTTAGAAGATAAAGGAGTTCAGTGTGACGAGAGGATAAAGTTTAAATCTTACTATTTTTTTAAATCAGAGACGTGTAGCCACACAAAATATCAATATATATATATAAATAAAAGTGAATGAAAGTCGTTCTTAACATTTGATGGTTAATTTTTCTTTGGGGTGTATAATCAATATATATATATATATAATTTATAAAAAATAGGACACTCAATTTATAATTTGCAAGAACATTCAAAATCTTAAGGACAGTTCTAGTTTTAATAATTTATTTTTAGGCGAATTAGACTCCAATAATTTAGAGTTTGATCGAAAGGTAAGTAAAGTCTGATCAATAATTGTTCAAATTGTAATTAAAACTCATGTTCTACCGAACGATTCGTCTCTAACTAAAGTTCATTAGCCACCAGAGCCCAATTGTTCGGCTATATCACATTATCTACTAGTATCATCTAACAAATATAACAATTTACTAGTAACATTTGTCTTTAAAACGAGTTTGAATCATCTCGATCAATCTTTCTCTACTTCTTTAAATTTTTCAATTTTTTTTTGTTGGATTAAAAATTTATATTGTATAAATCATACATGTAAATTTTTTAAAAAATCTATAATCATTTGATATGTTATTGAGACCAATGAAAATCAACGATGTTCTATAAAAGTGCACAAGACGCTAATTTTAATAGATCTCAATAATATGTCACATGATTTTTTATTTGTGAAAAATTATACATGTATGATTTATATGATATAAACTTTTAATTCAAATTGAACAAAATTTAATTAAAAAAGATAAAATTAAGAGAAATATAAAAAATTGAATAATATTAAAAAGAAATTAGATTGAAATGATGCAAATCCCTTTAAAACAATTGGCGATAGGGGAAAATTATGGGTTCAGGAGGTTAAAGGACAAACGCAAATACGCAATTCAATAGAGAGTCAAACCTTGTGATGTAATTACTTAATAATGTGATGGTTGCGAGACATGCACATTAATACTAGAGAATAGTTGCATTGTATGTATCATGCTGGCTTGTATTCAACGGGGTGCATGTAGCAGTCTTCTGTTATATGCCCATTTGAATAAAAACGGTACTCTTATTGGTGTGTCACAAGTACCTACATATATTTATTAAATTAATAAAAAAAATTGTCTTTAAAAGTAAAAAAAAAAAAGAAATTTCACATAATTAACTTTTGAATACTGTTTTATCTATTCATATAAGAAAAGTAAGTATGTTATCCATTTATCTTAAAATGAGACATATAAGGTAAATAAAGGTATATTGAGAATATATGTCAATTTTACATGTCTCAAATAATTTGCTAAGATAAATAAAGGTATATTGAAACCAAACCTTTGGATAATATATCTTTTTGATAAAAAAAAAACCCATAGATAATGTTAAAATTTTACCACATAATTTATTGAACTTCACAGTTAATTGATTAAACACTCATTAATCATCTAATGTACAATAGACTAATAGATTTATCATAAAACAAAAAATCAGTGTAAATAGTAGGATATAAATGATCCTTGAACATGAACATGAATTAATATTTTCATCCAAAAAAATGAAATATATTTAGTAGCTGACTACATTATATAATTCTATATAAAAGAAAATTTGACCTTTATAAACCGAGAAACCACATATGAAATTATTACATAAAAATTACTAATTTGACACTAGTATACCAATAACAAACACTAGCAATGGACCAAGCCACCTTCTATTTTGTCAAATTACTATTCTTATGAAGCAGTAAGTATTAATTAATTTAGTAAATGAAGTGATTACTAATGGCATTACGGTTTGCAAGAGATAATGCAAACAATTAAGTATTTGGAAGAGTAACTTAAATGGATCTAGGAACAATAACAGCTTTGAGAGGGTTCTTCATAACAACAGTGAAAGCAAAAGTCTCAGTCGGGTCGGGTGGTGAATTAGGAACCGGTAACCACCTAAAAGCAAGCACCATTTTAGCCAACAACATGTTTATATGCAAAATCCCCAAAGTCCAAGCCGGACAAATCCTCCTTCCAACACCAAACGGCATCATCTTCACCTCCTTAGTTCCCGTCACATCCACATCAACTCCATCCCCATTCAAAAACCTCTCCGGTCGAAACTCATTCGGATCCTCCCACATATTCGGATCCTCAGTCAACCAAGCTGTGTAAAACTCAACACTCGCTTCCGCGGGAACAGTGTACCCACCAAGCTCCGTCTCCTCCGTCGCCGCGTGTGAAAGCACAAAATGACTCGGTGGATGACGCCGGAAAGTTTCCTTCACAATAGCACCCAGGTAATGCATCTTTTCAACATCGCTCTCCAAAACAACACCGCATTTCCCAACGCAATCAACAATTTCTCTATACAACCTCTCTTGAATCTCTTGATCCGTTACTAAATGAAGCAACGCCCATTCCACCGCCGTAGCGCTCGTATCAGTACCGGCACTCATAATCTCCGACACAAGTGTAACTAACTCTTCTTCTCCTAATTTTCCTCTTCCCGGAACTTCCAACGCAAACAACGAGTCCACGTAAGCAGCACCTACCGGACTAACCATTTCCGGATCTCCACATTTTCCGCCGCTTTCCACGTAAGCTTTCCGTTTCCTAATCAACGGCGCTAAAAGCTCCACCTGTTTCTTTCTCAGTTTCCTCGCTTCCTTCACGTGTCCACGGAATAACGGCGTTAAAACGGGTAAAAAGTCTGGAAGCTTTGGAAGTGTAATGAGCATAACGTCTTTTAGAACGCTTTCGATATTTCTGATTCTTTCTTCCGTTATTTTCGCGCCGAAACAGAGACATATGAGGATGCTACAAATGGTGAGTCTGCAGTTACTCATTATTTCGACGAAGCCGTTTTTGTGGGCCTCTTGTTGGATCCTTTTCATATGGGCCTCTATGGCCCATTTACGGATCCAACTGCATTGTTTTACTCTAAGTGGTGATATCATTTCGGTGACGAGGTTACGACGGAGGGAGCGCCATAGTGGGCCGTATTCAGCGGAATTGATGGCACACTTTCCCATGCTGAAGATAAGCCTGATGGGTGAGTCTTTGGGCCTACTTGCGAACTGTGGGCCTCGCTGGATTAGGGCTTCGTGTATAAGGTTAGAGCTTGTCACGATAATCAAAGTGCGCTGGCCCATTTGCATTGTGAAGATTGGGCCGTATTTTTCACGTAAATCGCGAACGACGTACATGAAAGGACGACGTTGGAGGATTACTTGAAAAAGGTTGCCAACGATTGGCCATCCCGGTGGTCCAGGTGGGAGGTTTTTGGCACCGCCACCTGTTTTGGACCAGCGGCGCCACCACCAACGTAGGAAGGCGAGGGCGAAAAAGAGCATTATAATGTCTATTAGCTCCATTGAGAAGCAAAGAATGAAGAAAGAAAGAGAGCTATAGTAGTGAGAGTTGAAAGTATAGTAGTGGTAAGGTAGAGAGGTATTTGCCCACATATATAACATGAATGACAGTGAATGAGGTTCACTATGGTGGTTAATTGCATTGAATAAAATTGTGCAGAAATAATTACTACTAAAGTACGGATTGCTCCGCATCACGACATATATTCAAAACATCTTTTATTATCTTTATTGAAAATGATACAAACAATATTAATTAACCTAACATACATTATTGACACAAACAAATAGGACCCAAAAAATATATGAAATACAAACAAATAGGACCCAAAAAATATATGAAATATATTTTAAACATTAAAGAGTATAAATATTTTAAACATTAAAGAGTATAAATATGTATTATAAATATTTTAAACAAGACTATAAATATGGAAAGTTGATAAAGGATGAATAATTAAATTGCGTGATATTAGTACAAGTAAATTGATGCGAAGTAATTAGGCATGTAAATTGATGCGAAGTAATTAGGCATGTCGTGGTTGTCTTCCTATTGGAAACAGGTGATACTTTCTTTTTCTTTACTTTTAATTGTTGTGGGACAGGTGGGAGTTGGGGTATTCGTTGAGATTTGCAGAGCGCAATGAATAGCAACATTCATGTACATAGTCATTGCCTTTTCATTGCGGGATGGGAATTGGATCGTCAACTCCTCGGTTTGCTGTCTACCATTCGATTAATTCCACGTATCCTCACTGATTTCTACAAATCATCTGTACATTTCAATCTCTTACTTCATTCCTAGATTATTAGATTATTTAAGAAATGAAAAACTTTAAAAATTTAACTTTAATTATCATATGAACACATAGTTCAATGAGAAAAGTTGGATAAGTGGTGGTCATTTTAATTTGTTTATCACTCCAATTAACAATAATAAAATTAAATAGAGTGATCAATCTTAATTTAAAATCACTTAGTTTTCAGTTAGTTTTGTTATATAGTTATATTTATTTGCCCTTTTACTAAGAATAAGATGACGCTAAGTTATGAGTTCCATCAATTTAGTGTCAATATTAATTCTTAGACCACATGTAACCTTCCTACTTAATATAAATTATTAATAGTAATTTTTTTATATTTTACTTATTAATATACAATTATAAATTGTAATAATAATAATAATAAGAAAGAAAAGAGAAGAGAGAATTTACAAAGAAAAAAAAAAGAATGAAAAGAGGGGTTAAGAGACAAAATAGAAGAAGAAAAAGAAAGGAGGAGAAAGAAAAACAAGTAGAGAAGAAGAAGAAGAAAGAGAGAAGAAGAGAAGGAAAAACAAAAAAAAAAAATAAACAGTAAGTAGAAGAGTGGAAAGTATCACCCTTTTTTTCAATCTTTTTTGAAATCAAGAAGTGGGTTACCTTTTCCCTTTTTTATTGTGTTTTTGTTTTCATGCATGTATGAGATAAGAGAGTTATAGGTTAGGGATTTGAGGCTAAGGGTTTGAAATGAAGAAAGAAATTTTTATTTGGTTAGAGTTAGGGGTTTTGAAAAAAATAGTTATAAATAGTTAAAATTCTATGACTGAAATTGAGACTAGATTATTATAAAATTGAGTTTCCTTGATGACATGCAATTATGCTATTTTAATGTGTATGAAATTAAAGACTTGAATTTCATTATTGTGATAAATTAGTTTGAGTAAATTGATATGTTGAGGCTGTGTTGATGTATGCATTACTTGTATGCATTACTTGATTTGTTCATAAATTGTAGCATTAGTGGTTGTAAAGATACATTTAGAAATTAGTGTGATTGAATGAGTGTTTTTAATTTAAAATTTGCATAATGACATATGTGTGATCTTTTGGTCATAACTTTTTCTATAGACATTAGTTTTGAATGATTGTTAGTTTTGTGGAAACTAGACTCAATTACCTTCAATTTGAGTACAAACTTTGTGATGTTTGATTGATTATTGATGCTTAAAAATGGGTTACAAGTTAGACTAGAGTGATGTCCTGTTTTTCTGACACTGTGTATTGTTGTCCTTAATATATATATTTTATTAATAGATTATGTTATAGGTAATAGGTGATATTATATATATATATATATGTGTATTGGTATATATAATTATTAGAAGTTTGATTAATGTGAGAAGTATAAGATTTATTCTAGCTAAATGAATTATCCGTGTATATACGACGAAAATGATGGGTAAGCGAGGTAAGTGGGGCACCACTTACCGACGTAATTATGTCCAAACTTACCAAAATAAAGTTACTAACAAGATGAGGGCATTAGTAAAACTAATATAGTCTTTATGACATACTTGTTAGGTAGAGTTAAGTCACTGGGTTACTCACGTCCAATGACTTAAAAAGATTTAGAAATAGTCAAAATTGTATATAGTAATGATAACTCGAAAGTAACTACAAACGAAGAAAAACTCATAAGCCTAATATATTTTTGAATTAGAATGTTAATTGTTTTGGTTCAACTTTTGGGACCCTGAGATGTAATCTCATTCCATGTTATTTAAATGTTTTACATGTAAAAAGACTTAGAGCAAAAGTTGGGGAAGTGGAGTACAACAGTTATGCTATAGTTAGGTTAAAAATTTCTATGAGGTTATTTTTGAACCATGGATGTGATATGTACTCCATATTATTTTGTTGTTTCTTTTGAATGATTAGTATGTTTATTAATATACTTTCACAACTTTATGTCAGAATTTGTATTAATCATCTCTTTTGTCCAATTATCCTAACGCTCAAGTTATATTCTAGACAATTAACTTATAGTGTTACATTTTTAACTACATTGATTGAGAAACAAAAGTAATCAGAATAATTTTATAAAAGACTATAATGATATAAAATCTTAATCCATTGAGACTTATGTATTTATTGGACGAACTACATTGCCTAAGAAACAAAATGGATTAGAATAAATCTATTAAAGACCAAGATGACTTAATATCTTAACCATTTGAAACCAATGCACTTATTAGACGAACTACGTTGACTAAGAATCAAAATAGATGAGAATAAACCTAGAAAATACCAAAATGACCTAAAATTATAATCCATTGAGACTTATGCACTAATCGGACGAACTACATTGCCTAAGAATCAAAATTGATTAGAATAAACCAATATAAGACCAAAATAACCTAAATTCTTAATCTATTGAGATAGTCAATTCTGAAATTTCAGGTGCTCTGTAAATTGAGAAGAGTTTCATGTGCACTTGAAGAATATATTATTTTAATCAATTGTTGGAGGTTTCATGTTGAAGAAAATTAATATGATCATAGTCATTGGTTTTTGCAAGTGAATTAAATGGTACTATAGGAGGTCAAGATGTACTAGCATGTATAAGATCAATTAATCTTCAATCCTTGAATGATATTTTTGAGCAACAAAATTTTCACATTAGAGAATCATAGCTGATAAGCCTATGCATTAAGGTCTTAAATGAGTCATTTGTCTAATGTATTTTGTTACATTTTTTCCACCCCGGTTAATCCTGCTAAAGAGGTTTCTTTATAATAATTTGCAATGAATTGCTTGTACCAGCTTGCTGATAACCTTGGAGTTCTCTTCAGTGTAGCAAAATCTACATAGTGGAATCCATATCTTATTGTGTATCCATATATCCACTCAAAGTTGTCAAGCAACGACCATGCAAAGTATCCCCTCACATCTGCTCCTTTCCTAAAAAAGAGAGGGATGAACAAATACATACAACAATAGAAATTTATTTCATTCTCATAATGTTTGGTATAGCTAGAATTTATGTTTTTTTTGTTATAAATAAAATTAATGTCTATTTTTAGGAATTTGGAATTCAGATTCTGCTCCTGTCAAGGAATTCCAAATTCATACATTCGAACACATTGTGACCATCCGATATTGGTCACACAGTTAAAAAAATGTAAGTTTTTATTTTTAAAATACCAAACTTAAATCTTTATTGTCCACCCTTGATTAAACGGTTTTTGATATGCCAAATGCGGAGACACATTTCAACTATTGGGAATCCAGTCCCTATTTTAGTCTTACCTTATTGCTGTTGACAAGGCCTCTAGATGATTTGTCATATACTTTATTCTCTTAAAATCATGAAGTTGATCTTCCAAAGTGAAATTAGGATCATCTTGTTGGGCATACCCTATAAAATTTTGTATATATTTAATTATCAACGCACAAAATTATTATGAGTAAAAAAAAAAAAACTTGACTAGGTCTTGCTTGCTTACCATTTTCAGTAATGAACATTGGAGTATTGTTGTATCTATCTTTCACATATGTTACAGTTTTCTCCATGCCTTGTGGATAAATATTAAACCAACTAAATGGAGTCTGCATGAAATTAAAATTAGCTTAAGAATTATTCATGAAGCTTGATGAAATTAAAGGTGCCAATGAAAATTTTATTGAAAAAATCACACATTAAAAAGATATAAAATCTAAAAAATAGTTTATAAAGAATGTCATTATTTATCTCACAAATTAATTTAGTAACTATAAATTAGGTCCAATATAAAAACTATTTAATTTGGTAAATGCATGGATATAAATCTCTATTAAAAACCTAATTAACATGTAATACGTTTTTTAGGCAACTTATTCTCAAAACCTAGCCGCCTCTCTTTCTCTTCTACTTCTCTTTTCTTCCCTGAGGAGTGATTTAAAGTCAAACCGAAAATCATCCTCTAAATTGTTCTTCTTACATTCTCTTTTATTGAAATTGGTGATTTTTACACATTTAATTTTTTGTCGTGTTTCTTCATGATTTCATCGTGCAATATTTTGATTTTCCGCTTTATTGTAGTGTTTGTTTGGTTTCAGATTGAAAAATTAACTTCGATCTCATTCAAATTCAATCAATCACTTTAGCGTCTTCTACGTTGCAGTTGCATCTCAGACTCCATAAGTATGAATATTTCAGACACTTTATTTTATTATATTTGCAAATTTTATCGTATTTGTGGACGTTTTATTAATTGTATGCTATTAGTTTATTATGCACATTCATCCTTTTTTTTTAATGAACGAGTAAAAAAAATTAGTGAGTTTTTCGGAGTACTTGTTCTCCAATTGAGACACCATTTTTTCCTCCACTTTTCATGTATGAACCCTCTGTTCTAGAGATTCCAAATCTTGAATCACATGTGGTATATATGCAGTCTTGGACATAGGAAGCTGTGTAGTAGTTGATGCCAATAAAATCCAATCCTTTGTTGAGTTTCTTTTTCTCGTTGGTGGAAAATTTTGGTAAGAGGCATCCAAGAATGTTCTCCATCTCTTTGGGGTATTTTCCAAATATGATTGGGTCCAAGAACCTGTATTTTAAATTATTAAGTATCTACAGTATGAGGCTCTCATTCTGAAACTTAATTTGAGTGAATCAATAGAAAAAAAGTATATATATTATATAAAGGAGAATTGTACCAATTGAAAGTGAATGATCTTGCTCTTTCAGAAGCCAATTTGTCAGCTGTAGAATTGCTGATTGGCTCATACCATTCATGTTGAAGCACTATACCAATTCTTCCTCCTTGCTCAGCCTGATTTGTCACTTATAAGATGCAATGTTTTATAAAACAATTTAATTAATCATGTATAAGCTATTTCTTCAGTAAAAAACTTGTTTTTGAAGATATCTCCTCTTGGAGACTCAGGGGAGCGCAAGGGCAACAACGGGACATTACCTGATATTTTGTTCTATAGATATGAACTGCAGCTGCATGTGATAAGATAATGTTATGGGCTGCCAGAAAGGGTTCTTTTTCTGAATCTCCTTCTTTGCAATTTGACATTGCCAATGAGCCAGAGCAACGGATTGGGGGATATATACCCGATCGATAACCAAGTGGTACTAGATAATTTGGCTCGTTGAATGTCACCCAGTACTTTACTCTATCACCAAATGTTTTAAAACATAGGTCCGCATAAAAAGAAAAATCATCCCTGCATAAAATAAAAATATTGATCTTTAATTATGAGTTGGTATGGTCAATTTGGTATTGAAGTCTCTTCATGGAAACTAGAAAAAAGTGGTTGCTTACTGTGATTGGGGACTTAGCCATCCCCCATATCTCTCCTCTAGTTCCTGTGGGCTGTCATAATGACTTAGAGTAACAAAAGGCTGGATCCCTGACGAGAAAATATTAAACTAATGTTGATGAAATTAATGGAATTTTATTCTTCAACAATAGATTCATAACTACAGCTCTTCAGCTAAGATGAATTCATCATTTTAAAGGAGTTAAACTCATTGTTGTAACAAGTTTTTTTTTTATTAATGTGAAATAAAATCTGTTGTCGTAGAATTATCTAAATTAAACGGATATATACTATACAAATTTTATGTCAAGTTAATAAAAAGTTATAATGTTACCACTTTTACTTCAAAAATCAAAATAAGAGACCTAATAATTGAATTTTAGAAAGGGGGCCGATTATGTGAGTAAATAATATTATGGAGACATAATTATAATTAAGCCTAAAAATTAAGTTAGGGTTGAAAATTTAGAGAGATTAGAGATGATTTTTGTTGTTGTCTTACTTATATTTTTAGTGGGATATGAATATGACTGTATTTACTCCAAAGAAAATGAAATTGGAAGTTACCTTTGAGCAGCAGGGCATCAAGTAGTTTGTTATAAAAGTCTATGCCAGCCAAATTGACCTCTCCATATATACCCTCTGTTCACAATCATACACCATAAATCCATGTTACAACTAAACTAACAATATGTTTTTGGAACATTTCACAATAATTTTGATAATGGAAGGAATTATACTTGGTAGAATTCTTGCCCATGATATGGAGAGACGGTGGCTATTTACTTTCAAAGCTTCCAATAGATCTATATCCTCCTGTGTGTTTGATCCACATTTAAATTGAACTTATGAAATAAAATTTGTCTTGTACACCAAATTCAAATGTTAAAGGCTGTTGTCTTAAAATTTAAAAATTATTTATTTTTTTTAGAAAAATATAAATAATGTAATAGGATCTAAGATGAGGATTTCAAATGGAAAATAAATTAAGAACTATTTAACTAGGAGTGAAATATGTTGCTTAAATAATTTCCTCTTATTAAAAAAAAAAAAAAGAAAGAAAATCGTTTTCAAATAACATAGTTGCTTGAATAAATTATTTTCATACTGTGCACGCGAGTCGCATGGATATATACTTTCTTTTTTTACTAAGCATGGATAGATACTAGTATTAGCATTATAATTATTTTGAAAACAGTTTATGTATTGAGAGGAACCAGCATAGAATTAGAATGTTAACTGAATTGTACCAACCGGGTATCGATGATAATGATCAACCGCGATATCCCCGTTACTTCCATCCACTATTCTACTTCTACCTGCAACAACGAGACATTCATTACACTACTATAAAAGGAATTTAGTTCATACAGAGTCTACACAACTTAATTTGTTTAAATCTGAGCAAATTAAGTGGTACATATATATAAAGTATCTGATATTACATATTTTAGAGTTAAAAATTGTTACCTCCGTGAGTGAAGTTATCCCAATTACTTTGCCCCTTGCCATCGCCGTTATAAGCCCCTTCATACTGTAAAGGATTGAATAGGAGGATATAATTAATTAACAGATGCATTATATATTATTGATTGATCAGCTTTGAATTAAAATAGAGCAGAGCAGACCTGGTAAGACGAAGAAGCAGTGCCGAAGAGAAAGTTAGTAGGGAATAGAGAGAGATTGAGGTCATTTGAGAGAGCTACCGGATGATATGATGCGAACAGAGGAAGCAGCAGAAACAGAGTTTTCAGTAACAACGTGGAGAAACTCATCTTCTTCGTGGTGCTTCTCAATCATGGGCTATTATGTTCTTATTACATATTGCTATTTCTCACGTGTACCACGCGTTATTTTACTTTATTATATTTACGTAACAAACGAGAGCATACACGTTATAGTATTATCAAATTAAATTATCTGTAGTCTAATCAGATAACATATATGAATAAATTTTGCAATTTTTTTTATATTAAAATAATAAATATTTATTTATTAAATTATACTCTATGTTTGTTATTTATCTGTCTCCACGGTTCTTTAATGTATTCTTATATTGTTATTTACGGTTTTATATGTTGTTTTTCGCCGTCTCTTTTCTGTTTTGCATCGTCGGTCTTTATCGTTAATTTATTAAGAATCAAAGACAATTCTGAAATGATAGTGCGACAATAACAATGTGTGGTCGACGACACTGACGCAAACATGAGCAAATTAAGTGTGAGACAGAGGAGAAATCTTCTAGTAAAAGAACAAATGAGATGAGAGTTCTTCTCACGGAGGTGGAAGGACGGCGATTAAGAGTAATTTTCTTTGGTGGTGGAGCGATTTCGCGAGAAGAAGAAAGTGAGTTATGAACTTCTGAATTAATAATAATTTTAATTTTAATTAAAATATAAAAATTTAAAAATATAATTTATTAAATTTAAAAGGATTAAATTGAAAAATAAATGTGGCAGTATAAATAATTTGATCAAGTTAATATATAATATATAATGATAGGTATGAGGAAAGTAACACATAAAAATTTAAGAGTTCGTATTCTTTTTTAAAAGTATCGTATAAATAGAGGAAGTGTCGGTTTATATAAAAGCTTTTATCTTTTTAATTTTAAATTCTTTTACACTTGTAAATTGGTTATTAATATTATTTTAATTAATAAAAAAGATAGTCTCTATTGAGAATTCTCTTAAACATAAGAGAAAAAATGAGTTACAATAGTAAAGAAAAGTAGATGGTATGTTTTAATCGTGGGGATTGAAGATTGAGAAAAATCAAGTTACCCTCTAATATATAGTTGTAGTTGCATTTTCCTCATTAATTTATTAAATTAAGTACTTTAGCCTTTAATTTAATATTATTTTTTTTTGTAAGTTCACCTTTTATTTTGAAAATATTAGTAAATTTTAAATAATTATCTAATATAAAGAAAAAATTTATTCACATTTGACTGATACATCTATGTATTTAATCAAATGAGTCTAAGTGGTTAAGATGGTGTAATTAAGAATGAATCATTTGAAAGATTCGAGTTACAATTATAACTTAAATAATGTTTTGTTAAACTTTATTTTATTAAATTCTCATTCCATTAGTAACAAAAAGATTAAGGCAGAAAAAGCATATGTAATTCTACTTGGTCCACTACCAAGTATTTGGCTTCTTTTTATTTGTATTATTATTATTAAACAACTATGTAACCACACTTGAATGATTAATATCATTATTGTAGAGACAAAGTGTATAAGAAAGAAGAAGAGAATCAATTAAGATTATGCATGAGACGATTGTTTCAGAAAGCCACGAACAATAAGACAAGTTAATCCAAGTTTTTCATTCTACGCTCTGAGCTTACGGTTCTAAGCATGGTATCTGCCTTGGATTGTTTGTTCCACATTCTCGTATTCCTGTCGTGTTCGGGATTCATGCTCTCAGTTTTATGCTTTGCAATGAAATGTTTGAACCAACTAGCTGAAAATTTTGGAGTTCTCTTCTGTGTGGCAAAATCAACATGATAAAGTCCAAATCTCACTGAAAAACCACAACACCACTCAAAGTTGTCAAGCAAGGACCATGCAAAGTAACCTCTCACATTTGCTCCTTCCCTATAATCACATAAAATCCATAGAAATACTCAAGTATTTTACTTGTGTCCAAGAAAAAAATAAAAATAATTTGTCAACTTTTATAGATTTCTACCTTATTGATGCTGCCAGATTATCTAAATGATCAGATATGTAATTTATTCTCTTAGTATCATTAAGATATTCTTCCTTGGTGTTATCTGGTTGATGCAAATTTCCGTACCCTACAAAAACATTGGAGTAGAGTCTGTGAGAGACTCAAAATGTTATGAAACTCAATGACAAGTGTTCAAACTTCAATGTGCTTTGCTTACCATTCTCTGTGATGAATATTGGAGTGTTATTGTACCTGTCTTTCACATAGATAACAGTTTTCTTCATGCCTTGTGGGTAAACATTGAGCCAATCAAATGGAGTCTGCACATAACAATACAAGTTTTAGGATTGGGTCTGGTTGTCCTTTAAGTTATTTAAATGTACCAGGTTAGTTTCTTAAACTTTTTTGTCCAAGATAGTTTAAGTTTTAAAACATGCACACCGTTGCATTTTTTAAATGATTCATTGTACACGTTTTATAAATTTAATGACCTGTTTGGGAAAAAAAAACTTAAGGACTAATTTGGTACAATCAAATATTAAGGTAACGTATCATGTATTTTGCCTTAAATTAAAATGCAAGGAATGGATGGAATCAGCAAAAGCTTGAAGTGCTTACCAGCTCTCCAATTGGGACACCATCTTTTTGTGCAGTTTTTAGGTATAAACCCTCTGTTGTGGAGACTCCTGGCCCAGACTCACATATGGATGATATGCAGTCTCTGGCATAGTAACTTGCATAATGATTGATGCCAATGAAATCTAGTCCTCTCTTCAGTTTTGCTTCGTCATTACTCGAAAATTCGGGTAATATGCTTCCTAGAATCATCTCCATCTCTTTTGGGTACTTACCGAATAAGATTGGATCCAAGATCCTGCATTATTATAGAAACAAACTTCGTGATCTGGTAGATTTTCTACTGTTACGGAATCTATGCATGAGACACAATCACACGATTTGGACTGTTCAACCAAAGAGTCTCATGTTATGTCTTTGGTAAATCAGGCCAACATACAAAGTTAACACGTGAGCAGCTCAATCTTGATCTAACGGTTCAAAACGGTAAATGCGTGACAATGTCAATTAAGGAAATCCAAATCCAACTTCGTGCGGTAGAAGTTGAATGAGTCATGAACATTGAACAATGAAGAAATTCTACCAGTTCATGCTGAATGATTGTGCTCTTTCAGCAGCTAGTTTATCTGCTAAGGAATCGCTTATTGGCTCAAACCAGTCCACGTGTACAATAATGCCAATTTCTCCCCCTTGCTCAGTCTGGACATGCCAATTAAAAATAAAGCAAGTTTATAATGTTTTGAATGAGTGTTCAGTCCTACTTAAATTTCCACTTTATTTGAAACACAACCAATTTGAGTCCCTAGCATGCTACAAAGTTACCAAATTACCTGGTATTTGTTTCTGTAAATATCAACTGCAGCTGCATGTGATAGGATAATATTATGGGCTGCTACAAAGGGCTCCTTCTCTGAATCTCCTTCACTACAATTTCCAAATTTGACAGAGCAGCGACACGGTGGGTGTTTACCATCACAGTAACCAAATGAAACTTGAAGATTTGGCTCATTGAATGTCACCCAGTACTTAACTCTGTCACCAAAGGATTTAAAACATATGTCTGCAAATAATGCAAAATCTTCCCTGTACATGTCAAAATACATTAGTACCATTATCTAGTTTTTCCAAAGTCAAAGTTCTCCTAGAAAAAAAAATTGATAATTATGATGTTGGTAAAGTATGGCAAAGGTATTGAAATTTGATATAGACCAACAAGTGCTGCAGTAAACAAAAGACATATTTACACGCAGTTTAATCTAAGATCAGACTACAAAATAAAAAGATTCTACAACAATCTCAGTCGTTAATTTGAGATCGGATAGTTGAGATTGAAAACTGAGTCACACAGTTACTGCACCAAATCCAAGATGAACAAAATGATTTGTAGAACTAGTTGCTTACTGTGATTGGGGACTTAGCCAACCTCCATATCTGCCCTCAAGTTCTTGAGGCAAATCAAAGTGAAACAATGTAACAAACGGTTCTATCCCTGCGAACTTTACAGTTGAGAATAAATGCATAATTGAACATATATAGCATCAATAAGCCATAAGAAAGATTGAAACCAAACCTTTGAGTAGTAAAGCATCAATAAGCCTATTATAGAAGTCAATACCAGCCAAGTTGACTTCTCCAAATCTACCTTCTGCTCATAGTAATCATTGCAAAATAGCTTGTGAATTGACTAAAGTAGAAGGTACTTAATATCTTCTTAGTTGAAATTACTCAGATTTTGTTAAAAAGTAAGATGCATACTTGGTAGAATTCTTGTCCATGATATTGAAAATCGGTAGCTGTTGACTTTGATATCTTCCATTAAATCTATATCTTCCTGTTTTTATTACAAATTGAAATTTGGCATATCTAGTTACATGAATTTAACCACTGAGTATTAACATAAAATTAAAAAGAATCAATGGGGAAATAAAACGTTGGCATCTCATAATTAATTGTCTGAAAAATAAGTTAGTAAAATAAGTACTTAACTAAAACCATATGACTGAAAATTCATAAACACAGAAAATCTTCAAAATAAAAATATGATATACACATAAAGAATACTTATTTCCAATGTACTAACTCATGCTAATAAAATGACAAAAATATATGATTTTTTTTAGTTATAATTGACTCTGAAGTAGTAATACTTCAAAATAGATCCAAAAAAGATGTGATGAAGTTTATGATGTGTACCAGATAGCGATGATATTGATCAACAGTAACATCACCGTTACTTCCATCAGATATACTATCTGCAAAATATATAGGAAGTTGAAGTTTGAATAAACTAACTGACTAATGTGAGTAACTAACTAATGTGTATTAGAAAGAGCAAATAACGTAATTTAGGTGATAAAATTAAAACTATGGCAAACAGAGAGTTGTTGTTGTTGTTAATTATTATGACCTGGTTTGTGAGTGAAGACATCCCAGATGCTGAAGCCTTTGCCATCAGTCAAGTAAGCACCTTCATACTATAATGAAGCAAGAAGATCGATTATTAATGATGATTAATTGAGATAAAGATGAAGGTAAATTAACCTGGTAGGAAGAAGAAGCAGTGCCAAATAGAAAGTTGGTGGGAAAAGACTCTGAATTTGATGATGAGGTTGCTCCAACAACTGTGATTGTTAATAACAAAAAGAGTAATAGTAGTGTTGTATCCATAGACACAGCTTTTTCAAATGTAGAAGAAAACTATTTGATAGACAATAAACCAACTCCCTCTGAATGGGACCCCCCAAAACAAAAAGCCAACTAACCAATTGAGTTAAATGGAATGCTCTTATCTATATCCCACTCTTACACTATTTCTGTTATATACTATATTAGTATATACTATATTATTATACAGATAACCACCTTAATACCCAATTTTTTCTTTTTATAATAAAAGTGGATTAAAAGGATTGAAAGAATGTGAGAGACTACAATGATGTGACACTTTTAAAATTTATTTATTTATTATTTTTATTCTCCAAATTTTTGTTGTCTATGTCTATATAATTAAAAAATCAACAATAAAAAACATAATTCATCGTTACAAATTTGATTTAATTATCATTTATTTTTTTAATTTATTACATATAAATACATCATAATATTTTAATTATATTTTAATAATTAAAATATAGCAACCATAAATTACTACAAAATATATAAAAACATAATCATCACATATTAAAAATCAATAATTAAATTTATACACAAACAATTCAATGAAGTTTATATTAAAATAAATAAAAAATATTGAAACACAATCATTTAAATTAGTAAAGCATGAAAATGAAAATGAATATTTCAAGGTCTTATAATTTGATCATTGAGACTTACACATTCAATTTAGAAGAATAAATTATGAGTTTTTTAAAACTCGTTGGAATTGTGGAGTATTAATCTCTTTTTAGAAGAAACCAAATTCTCTATTCTATAAATAGATAGATTAGTGAAGAGGTGAAGAATCCCCAAATTTGAGTGATAACGAGAAGAGTTGTAGAATATGCATTTTGAAGGATTATATAGATTTGAGGTATCCCAACCATGTACTAGTGAGAGGAGGGTGTGGACGAAAATTTAATGTGTGAAATGTGAGTGTTATCATTTCTTGTAACTATTAGATAGGATAGAGTATTGTATGGTGATACATTATTGGGTTAGGTTACAAATCATTGTAATTTTATTTGAGATGATGAATGAATTATATTGAGATATTCTCGTGGATTTGTAGGCAAGAGATGTCGAACCACGTAAATTGTCATGTGTTTTTTTATACTTTATTTGTGATGTGTGTTTCCATATAAAATCCAATGTGTGCAAGGGTTTTTTCCCAACACTAATTTCATATTGCCAAACAACCTTAAGAACTAAAACATTTTCTCCTCTTTTTTTTTTGTCTTAGAAGAGATGGTAATTACCGCTATAATTGAATCGCAAATGTGATGCCACAAATTCAAATTTGGAATAAAATGGCCAACCTAACAATATTATTTTTCAGTTGAGTTAGGACGCAACCTTTACTCCTTATTATAAGTTAATTTTAAGTTAGTTTGTTTTTTAATATAGTAGCTAAAAACAGTTTTTCCGAGTGCAATCCACTAACAAACAAGAATTATTGTTTTTATTTTAGTTGATTTATAGCATTAACATAAAATCAAATGAGCCTGTATCCGCAATGTTATTTTATCTTTATTGGAGAATACTCATATGCCCCCGTGCTTGCCCATATGCCCCAATAGCCTACTGGAAGCTAAGATCCAGTAAAAATGAACAAATATAAGGGTTAGATGAACATCCATCATTTTTGTTATATTGATAATGCCATAGCAATATATGATTGAAATCTTGATGGAAACAATATTTAATCAAAATTTCCCTACCTACCTTTGTGATTTCTTTCCTTTAAGAGCCGAAAGATTAAGACAACAATAGCAATATGATATGGTAATGAACTGCCACTTATGTATGCTCTGCAACAAACTACAAATATATCAAACTTCTTGCAACAAAAGAAAATATTTGGCTTAATAATTGCATATTTGCGGTTTAGGTGAATTGTGAAATCTTAACAGTTTCATGTAGGCTGAGAATCAGCCTCAGCTATTGTAAAAAAAAGGACCAGCCTCAAAACTTGCAACATTTCTGATGCATTGTTCTTATGTACTACAGTACATCCTTTTTAACCTCTGATTACAGAAAAGAAACAAAAAGTGAAAACAAGATTGAATTGCTATAACTATGGCCTCAAGTTAAGCAGCTTGAGTTTCTATTGACTTCATTATTATCCTCAGTAACATCAATTGTGATATCATCACTTTGGAGCTTCATTCTTGAGTCCTCACTCACTTTGCCTTAAATAGCAGCTTCTACATTGCACATTACTGTTTAGCCTGCTCAAATAATTAAAAGATATATCAGTTGTGTCACAAGTAATATAATGTATGGAGAAGTTTAGTTTTATTGATGACAAGCATAATGAATAAACATCAACAATTATTAATATGGTTATAACTTTCATTGAAGAAATGGGATTGCACCTGTGAATAGAGGAAGGTGCCAAGGATTGCAATGGCAGCTCCAAGGCCATTGACGGGCTGAATTGGCGTGTGGAAGATAAGGATGGAAGAGACAATAACAGAGATTCTCTTCATTGTGTTCCCAATGCTAAATGTTAATGGAGAAATCTGATCAAGAGACATGTAAGACACTTGATTGTACAAGTGGTAGAAGACACTCTGTGCAGCTACCCACCTGTAATTTATAAACCAGGAGTTCATTAGTCAAACACTTGATAAAAACAATGACAAATTTCAGGGAAAGGAAAGAAACTCAAGGGAAATTGCTAGCATCAATGCAACATAATTCCCTTCAGTGAAGGTCGAATTGATTGGGAACACCCAAGTTTGAATCCTGACTAAAACTATCATTGACTGACGTTTCAGCCAAACTCTCAAACAGTACAATAAAAAAAAAATTTAAAAAGTTTCACCAACTTAAGGATTTAAAGGATATGAAATAGCACAAAACAATGTGGTGAGATTTGTAGATTGTTGTGCTTACCAGACAAAATTAGGACCAATCTCAGACATAGCTGTTTGCCAGCCAGCAGCCCACATCTTTGGGCCCTCCACAGCAATAGCAAAAGGGGTGACAAGCAATAGAGATAATATGGAGAGGCAAGCATAGTAATTCATTCCACTAACAGACATCCCTTTCATTCCCTTCTTTGAGAATATATTTCTAAAAACAAAGGCCACATTGGATATCATAGCCCCCATAAAGCCTGAAACATAAGAGAACAAAGTCACCATCAGAAATGTTAGAACGACAACCACGGTTCAACAGAATAAAGATAGAAAAACGAAAACAATTAACACACGAGATTTGATCACAAAATTCGGCCAATTTTGCTTACGTCATTGACTATAGCACAACTGCAGAACCTTTTTATTATGAATCAAGCTTAATGTTTACATAGTACAACTTATGTTTAAATACTTAGTAAATATAAGTCAACATGAAAATGAACTATGTAAATAAGTGAATATAGTCTTACCAGTCATATTGAAATTAAGCTCAGTAACAGCGGCAAGTGCGCAACCTCCAATGATTGGTACCAGTGAAAGGTAAACCTGCAAAGGGAATGCTTCCCCAAGCAAGAACCTTGATACTAGAACACTGAAAGCAGGCTCTCCACTTTTGATGATGTGTGTAAATGAAACTGCAACTTTGGACATACTCACAGTAGCTGCAACATGCCCAATTGTATGTGCTACAGCAACCTGCAGTTAAAATTCCACATTGAGTATTACTTAATTATATGTCCTTATTTCAAAAGCAAGAATGTTAGTATGTGTTTCATTCAACTATTATAAAAATTGATTTTGAATAAACTGATTTTGTTTAAAGGGAGTTTAAAGTAATTTGTGTTTAAATACATTCATGTAGAAGTGAGTTGAATAATAAATTCAAGGCTAAAAATAAATTCTAGAAATAAGTCAGGTCAATGGACAAGGGCTTATGGCCTAGCCTTAATAAAATCCAAACTAGGCAGACATTTTTTAAAATAAACTAGCCCAAGCCGACATGTTTAAGTAAATATAAATAAAATACTATTAGTATCTTCAAACTTGTTCTTTGTATCAAATCTTAAAATTTCTAACTTTTTATGTTATTTAATTGTAATAGTCTACATCAACTTTTGACATTTAAAATTATTATTATAAAATAGTATTTAAATACAATGTCATACAAAGTTACATTATCTGAAAGGTTATGTTAGATCTCAAAATATAATTTAATCTCGTTGATTTATTAATCGGTTAGTTTATATAAAGATATGTTACACTACTTATGTAAAGACTTTAATTTGAAATAAATCTTTAAATAGACTAACAGACGTTATCATACTTTTAAAGAGGGTCGGACCTAAAAAGTAAATCCATGACAGTTAACAAGTCAGACTTAAGTGTTGATTTGTTTGATTAGACTTAAGTGTTGATTTGTTTGATCAACACATGCAAGAACCAATTCACTGCATGTTTGGTTTCACAGTGAGATTGACAAAGTCATGATGGGCCGCTGTGATTTTTTCAACTGCTACAAAAGCATAGCTTCTACAAAACCCTGTTGGCTCAATGTGATTTTGCGATTTTTGCTAATCATGCCGCAAAGTCAAACATGCACTCAATAATTCTAAATCACTTTTATCATATTATGTGAAAAGCAATAAAATTAAAAAAATAAAAATAAAAAAAAGACTGCATGCTTACAGGAAACAGGGCCTTCCAAAACTCCAAATTAACTTTAGGCACATCAGCAACCCTAGTGGCCCAAGAGATCAACATAATGAGAGAACCAGCAGCAAGAGACAAAGTGGAAGTGAGCCATGGATAAGGAAAAGCATTCAAAACCTTCTTATTGTATATATTGAACACCACATTCAAAGCCCACCAAGTACCAAAATACAAACCAATTTTGAGCTTTTGAGCTGCCTCAACACGTGCCTCTTCTCCAATGTTAATCTCCAATGGCTGTGACCTATCTGCTTCATATGCATGACACTCTGTTACCCTCTTTCTGAGATTTATTGCTGAGAATCTCAAATTCTGTGTTGATGAAATGTATAGAGGTTTGAAAGAAAACATAGAGAACTCATTGGTGTTGTTTCCAACATTATGAAAAGTGGGTAATGTGCAAAGTTTAGGCTTTTGAATAGAATTTGAGGAAGCAAAGTTGGTAAAGGGTTTTGAAGATGTGTACTTGACTTGTGATATCATGATGCTAGTTGAATGTGTAAAACTAAAAGTGATTAATTTGTAGGTGAGATTTTTGAAGAGAATGGATTAATGAATTAACAAGGTTTGTTGTGATGATGAGATTTATGATTTGAGGTACGCTCACAATGTGGAAGGGTTTAACGATTATTGCGAGGAAGGAAGAGGTGTTGAGAAAAAACAAACCGAGAGGAAAAAGGACAACGGTTTTTCCTAGGAAAAGGTAGAGGAAGGAGACATTTTTATAGGAGGAAACAAAACAAATTTGATCAGAAAATTAATAGAATCAAGGTAAAATTAAATTGGATAAGAAGATTAGGCAAGGGATGATAAGCTTTTAATCCTTTGTTTTATGTCAACTAATTTTTGTTATCTATTTCTATGTTTGATACTCCATTACCCTTTAGTTATAAATAAAAATATTTATACTTATTAAAGAATAATAATTAAATGTGTCGTTAGGTCCTAATTTAATTGATAAATGTTAAAATTGACATTCTCTCTAGAATTAGATAGGAGCAAAAGTGATAATTTAAATGTTGATGGATCTGATTAAAAATTTAAATTAGATACATCAACTTTTCAATTATTATTTTTGTTTATATTTTATTTTAGAAGAAAGTAAATTTAACATCATTTTATGGATTCAAATTTGAAATTTCATAATTAAATATATAAATTTACGGTGATATTTATCATCTCGTCAGAAAACTATTTATAGTTAAATGTATTTAGTTTTTTTTAAATTCATGTAAAAAATACAATAGTTAATTTACATTTAATTATTCCAGTCATCTCACATGATATTATTGTATTAATGTAAAGATAATTTCATTAAATTTTGAAAAATTAGTTGTGTTTGCCTTAAATATTTAAGGTGAACAAACACATGAATTTCTTGCTTATAATTGAAGCTAATTGATATCATATTAAATTAAATAATAGTATCATTTTTATCAAAATGATAATTATATTATAGTGTAAATATATAAAAAGATAAAAGTATTCAACGCTTACAAACAATAGAATAATAAATAAATATCATTGTATTATTGAAAAAGTCAAATGTATAAGGTATTTTTGTTTCAAAAGAGAAGATAAATATTACTATAATTAATTTATATCAAATTAAAAAAAGAAGAATAGGTTGGATCTGACCCAATAAAACAGAAAAACAAAAAACAAAGACAATATATTTTTTATTTATTTTACTTTACTATTGATTCCACCACTAACTTTACTTAGGGTTTGAAAAAATTTCATCTTCTCTACATACTTTCTCCTCCCTACAATCACTTTTTTTTCTCCTTCCTGCATCATTTTCTTCCTTATTATTATTATTATTATTATTTTATAAGACAATGTTGGTTTGATACTACTATTGATTAAAGAGTAAAACTATTAGGTGGTGAAAGATCTATAGGTCCAATAGATAGTAGGTTACTTGTTTGATTAAATAATTTATATTTTGTATGACAATGTTATGAATTACTACTTTTGAATAGATTGACATGGTAACCGTAGGTGGCTTTCTATGAGTTAACTAACGGATCAAAAGTATAAAAATTGATTCGATCAAATATGAAAACCGAGTAAGAGACATATCAAACCTGATCTAACTTATCATTTGTACACCCTAATATATATATATATATATATATATATATAGAGAGAGAGAGAGATTTATAATCATCATCGATGAAATTATATATAACGTTCATTTTGACGCATATTAATAACATAGTAAATGATGATACATCCAAACTTTTAGCATATGGCCATTGCCCCAATTTTTTTCCCTCAATAATATAACAAAATAAGAGTGAATTTTTTTTTTGTTGAATATTTTTTAGTCCTTACAAAATTATGATTTTTTAAATTTAGTCCATACAAGATTTTATTTACTTTGAACCCCCATTTTGATTTTATCTAGACTTTTTTAAAGATTAAAATATTAATTTTTTACCAAAAAAAATTGGTAATAGGGAATAAAAGTGAATAAAAAATATATAATAAGGACTAAAAAATTGAGAATTTTTTTAAAAGGACTAAAAGTAAAATTTTGAAATTTTATAGAGACTAAAATTTTACCTTTTCCCTTTTTATTGATTAAAATGACACTTTCTTTTTTATTAGAGATCTAATTTTTAAGATTCGAACAAAGACTCTAAAATATTTAAGACTATCCAATATATATATCACTCACGCCCGAACAAAGACTCCAAAATATTTAAGACGATTATATACATATATCACTCACTACCGAACAAAAACTCCAAAATATTTGAGACAATCCTATACATATATCACTCACGACTGATCCAACACTTATTGAGCTCTAAACAAACTGTAAAGTAATCTCTCAATAAAATAAAGACATTTTTAATATTAACAGCAATATTTTATTATAATTTTATTTGAATTTTATGTTTTTTTTTGTCGCATGAGATGTAAAATATTTTAATTAAATATATTCATAATTATATTTTTTTTTATAATTGTGAAACATTTTACTTGATAATTGATATACAACTTATATATTTTTATTTTTAAGGTCTAAATTTGTATAAAAATTAATTAATTTAAAAAAATCTCAAACCGTTAAAAATCCGTTTGATGGTGAGGATAATTTATTAGTTTAGGCCGGTCTGATATCACCTTCGATTAGTGAGCTCCAGTAACTTGTAGTTGGATGCATATATATCGAGGCCCATGATGAAATATTATGTGCATACGTTTTTTACGCTACATTACATTTTAGTGTTATCTTGTGAGATAATAATAAGGACGGGTGGGAATTTTTAGGGATTGAAAATATATATATTGAAGGCAAATATGCGCAGACATGTGAGTTGGATATGTGTTGGATCGAAAATAACAACGCTTTTTGTTCGTATTTGTGACACTTTGGGTGGCAAGCTACGGCTATTATCGGTTTGGACGAAACGGATCCCTGCCGTTGCCATAATAGTAATGGATGTCCACTTCAAAATTAGTTTAAATTGGATTGAGTTTTAAAGTGAATAATTTATTTTATAAAATGAAATGATGATTAAAAATAAATTAAATTATTTTTAAGGTTAAAAAATTAAGATTTTTTTAAAAAGATTAAAAATAAAATTTTATAGGAATTAAAAATTTATTTAATCTTAATTGAAAAGAGAGCAAGGAATTTGAATGTTGAGGAACACAAAGACAACATTTTAATGTTGAACCGATTAAAGACTGATCGTAAGCTTAAATGCTTTCAATTAAATGGTAAAACATTAAACATTAAATTAATTTAAAAACTTCGAAGATATACTTGGATTCCAGGAGCTTCCGTCTATTTTCAATTTATGAATAAGAGTATTCAACAATTACAAATCAACAACAATGATATATGATATTTTATCTCTAGTAAAATTTAAATCGTCCACTCAATGAGTTTATGTGCACGAGTCACTCACTGTTTTGAGTTTAACATTTTATCTTTAGTTTTTGAGTTCAACTTAAATTTAGATCACACAGTGCTTCTCAAGTTTTTAGATAAAAGAAATTTAGAGCAGTGAAATGATGTCTTAATTCAATGTAGTCAAGACATTCAATTTTATTAAATACTTACAAAGATATTATATTTATCTCTCTTAAATAATATTAGTGAAAATTGAATCAATAATTTATAAATTTAACATCTGTCATTCTACTATTGGATCAAACCATTGCATTTCGAACCACAAAAGTTGTGTTGAGTTAGATTCAATCAAATTTTTTTAGTTCAATTTTTTTATTCATCTCATATTTTATATCAAATTGATTAAACTGGTACGTTCAAGTGAATCAATTTTGACACCTTTCAAAAGAAACTAATGGAAGTTTTAGACCCTTAATTCATCGAAAGTAGAGTCATTGTTTTGAAAATATAATATATAACTATATAATGATATGATAAGATATGAACAATATAAACATTTAACATATATGTCATGTGTTTACTTTTGAGATATATATAATAATAAATAAGATATAATATTATTATTTTACCGTATCATTCCACTGTATCTATCTTTTCTCATTATGATTAGGTAGAATATATATCATATTTAAATGATAAAATTGTTATAATTAAACAATTACATTTATTTTTATAAATTAACTTATGATATTTTTAAATTTTATAAATTAATAAAAATATTAAGAAAAAGTAATAAAATAATTGTATATTTAAAAAATTCATTAACATTACTAAATAAATAATTTTAATTATTTTCTTTAAAATTACGATTAACTACACTTGTAAAAATATTATATTTATTTTAAAAACTCAAATTAATATTCATATGTTTATAAAATAACAAAATTACCTTTGTGATAAAATCATACAAATATTTTAAAATTAATTATTAATATTTTAGTTTTTAATTGATATCAAATTTTATTGTTTTTTAATTTATATTTAGGTTTATATTTTGTTAAATTTTAAGTTTTTATAATTAAGATTATATTTTATAAGCGTAATTGAAAAATTTTTATTTGTATTTTATCATGTTGATTTCTAACACAGTTCATATCCATAATAATAATTTTAACTACGAAGACATAATATAATTAGATTCATAATTAATTTGTCATGTGATGTTAATGATCAAACATTGTAGTAAGATAAGATACGATACTTTATAGATACCACTTCTCTTATCCTTATTTTTTTATTTATTACTTGTGGTTATGTGATAGTTTTGTATGATATACAATTACAAAACACTTGTGTAAGGAAGATCTATGAAAAATAAGGTGAAACTTTTCTCACCCCTAACATCTATGTATGAATTTTATATCCTTAATGGATCTCTCAAGATGTTTGTCTCATAGTGCTAAACCCATAGCATATTCGCTAATGGATCAAACCAAAAAAGACTAAATTGTCCTTTGACAAGTGAGCTTCTTTTGTAACAAAACTGGTGGATACAATTGTATTTGGATAACGTGGCCCAATCCTCTAATACGTTCCCCAGTGTCGACATGTATGCATGTATGTAAGAAATTAGCTCCACTCACTCCACGCAACGCTTCATGTGTTGGACATTGATTTGAAACACACACAAGACAAGGTCTACGTTAACTACTGAATTGTCCATTTTGTCCCTCCCTCCGGTGATCGGAAAATGGCAGTCTCTGCCACCGGTCAGATAATGCTATCATCTACCGTTCAATTACGTGAACCAACAATAGTGGGCAGTACTAGGAACTTGAGGCTTGTTAAGTTTTGTAATGGAGAAATGATGGGAAGAAAGATTGAGCTTAAAGCTGGGGGTGCTATTAGCAATGGCTGCACTAAGAATGTTATTAGGCAAAATATATCCATGTCTCTCACTGCTGACGTGGCTGCCGAATCCAAGGTTTATCTCAATGAACTCCAATTAATTTGGTTCCCATTGCTACACCAAAATAAACTCGGTCAACAAAAAAGCATGAAAGTTGAAACATTGTCAAATTCTTAGTGCAATAGGTTG
Organism: Cicer cuneatum; assembly: GCA_037974295.1. NCBI lineage: Eukaryota > Viridiplantae > Streptophyta > Magnoliopsida > Fabales > Fabaceae > Cicer > Cicer cuneatum. The sequence goes on from JBBPBO010001985.1 coordinate 1,293,184, forward strand.
CATGCCATAGTTTTCAAGTATAACGATACTTATACTACACTTAGACATTTTAAGTAATTTTAATGTGACTCTGTATGATCTTCACAATTAAAAAATATATAGGGCTTATATATCATCATTTATTAAAAGTTCGTTAGTTTATGTAACATGAATGAAAGGTTTTCATTATGATGAATGTGAATATGGGATAGTGCAGTTGAGAGGCGTAGATTTGGAAAAAAGAGACCCAAGTACAGTTGTAGCAATTATACTAGGTGGAGGTGCTGGAACTCGTCTCTTCCCTCTCACCAAGCGACGAGCCAAGCCTGCTGTAAGTTTTTCTATTCTTATTCTTGCACCAATTCATTTCTTAATTGTTCTTTTCATTATAAAGCTTATAGTCTGGTCACTAACACAGAAACTAAAACGATATTAACTCTAACACGTAAAAACCGATAATAATTTAAGAAGATAAAAGTAATTAAATCACATATGTCAGTGTCAGACGTGGCCAAAAATCGACTACACTCTCAATTTGAAGTGATATGTAGGTTCGGTCATCCTTATTTTTTGTTTTCACGATGAAGCCTTTTGGTATAACTACTGTTTACTTTGTAATACCAAGGTCAAGCAAATGAAAAACGTGAATAGTGTAATAGAGTAGCCTATGCTATATATAGTGCACTTCCATTGTATACTGTGTAATTAATGCAGCTACATATGAATTTGGTTATCTTATTAATTTGGGGTTATCTTCCTATGGTAGGTTCCAATTGGAGGTGCTTATAGGCTGATAGATGTACCAATGAGTAACTGCATCAATAGTGGGATCAACAAAGTATACATTCTCACTCAGTTTAATTCAGCCTCACTCAACAGGCATATTGCACGTGCTTATAACTCTGGTACTGGAGTCACTTTTGGAGATGGCTATGTTGAGGTATCTATCATTCCATGTCCCATTTTTTATTTTTATATTGCTTGCATCCTAAGTCAGCTTATCTGTGTGTGTTGCTGATAAGCAGCCACAAATTGATTTCAAAATTAAATTCACCTAAGAGTGCTTTTTCTGTTTCAGGTTCTTGCAGCAACTCAAACTCCAGGGGAGCAAGGTAAAAAGTGGTTTCAGGGTACTGCTGATGCTGTGAGACAGTTCCACTGGCTCTTTGAGGTATAAGCAAATCACAAAATCTATGATGTAGCTTATTCTTTAATCCAGGTTATGTTGTTTAATATTATGGGCCAAGAAGTAACTAAATGCTGGTTGAATGTTAAGTGTGATGATGTAGAAATATGCTTTTCATGCTGTAGGATCCAAGGAGCAAGGATATCGAGGATGTCTTGATTCTTTCTGGAGATCATCTCTACAGAATGGACTATATGGACTTTGTTCAAGTAAGGAATCATGTCATGCAATCAATCAAGCAATTCTTTTTCTCTTTTAACAATTCAGTTAATTCACTCAAATTATTGACTCTAAGATGTTTTGACTCTTCAACTTCTTATCCAGAATCACCGAGAGAGCGGTGCAGATATCACGCTTTCTTGCCTGCCAATGGATGACAGGTAGATTTCTTGTCCTAAGTAGTAAGACTACTGTGCACAATAATACTATCACATATATTTACTGTTTAAAACTCTACTGTGCAACCATTATAGCCGTGCCTCAGACTTTGGTCTAATGAAGATTGACAATAAAGGAAGGGTCCTTTCATTCAGTGAAAAGCCTAAAGGAGAAGATCTCAAAGCAATGGTAAGACTTGTGTTTATTATACTGCCAATCATCGATGCACTGGAAGTTTCAACAATTAGATTCACAGCTAATATTGCTTTGATTCATAATTTAGCAAGTGGATACAACCGTTCTAGGTCTTTCGAAGGACGAGGCCCTCGAAAAACCATACATTGCTTCCATGGGAGTGTACGTCTTCAAGAAGGAGATACTTCTTAATCTATTAAGGTACAGATTATTTTCTGTCAAAATGTTAGGCTTTTTCTTGGGTTCACGTCATCTATCAATGTATTCTTTGTTTCCTCAGTAATACCAATTAATTTAATTTAGATGGCGCTTTCCGACTGCAAATGACTTTGGATCGGAGATCATTCCTGCCTCAGCTAAAGAATTTTACATGAAGGTATGACTGGAACAAAAGCTTTATTATGGAATTTTTTATATAAAATAGAATGTGGAAACTCACCTTTGTATCCAGCAGAAAGTTCAGTTTCACTTATTATGAATATTTATAGCAAAAATTTGAATGCAGGCTTATCTATTCAATGATTACTGGGAGGACATAGGGACCATCAGATCATTCTTTGAAGCAAATCTAGCTCTCACTGAGCATGTGAGTGTCAAATTCGTATACACAGCCACTCTTATTGAGTTTCAATACATTGAATGTAACAAGCTCAGTTGTAATTGATAGATAACCTATGAATTGAATTATAAACTTCAAGCTTTAAAAGCTCAACTATAAACATAATTTCAATTAATTTGTTTTCAACTGTTTTCTTTGTTCCATGCATGATTGAGATATAAATCTCAGTGACTTAGAAAAACTTACTTTTGAAAATTTCAGCCATCGAGATTTAGCTTTTATGATGCAGCAAAACCAATGTACACATCAAGGAGAAACTTACCACCTTCCAAGATTGACAATAGCAAGGTCATTCTACATTTTCATTTATTTAATTTCCTGTTGTATACCACCTCCCCACACCAGGTGACCACCACTTTTCCACCTTCAAATCTTAAACTTCAATATTATTAATTTATTATGTGTCCTTTCTTATGCAGATCGTTGATTCAATTGTATCGCACGGAAGCTTTTTGAATAATTCCTTCATAGAGCATAGTGTAGTTGGAATCAGATCCAGAATAAACTCAAATGTTCATTTAAAGGTTTGGTGCAACCATTCTAATAAGTGCAGAAGATGACAATGTATTTTGTTATCAGCATTACCACAGTTACCTGATTTACTAGTTATGCAGCAAGTCTCAATTTATAGGTTAAACGTTTCTAAAGTTTTTGTTTGTGGAAATTTAAAAACATATTCTTAATAGTAGACTATGTATTTTGGTAAGTTTATTTTCTACATGTGTGTTCATCTAGCTCTATGTTTTACACATTTATGTAGGATACAGTGATGCTTGGTGCTGATTTCTATGAAACTGAAGCAGAAGTGGCAGCACTGTTAGCTGAAGGAAGAGTTCCAATAGGAATAGGAGAAAACACAAAAATCAAGTGGGAACTGCAACTCTCACTTTCATAATAACATTTGTTTATGTGGCCATAGTTGCTCATTTTTTGCTCACATTTCTGCAGAGATTGTATTATTGACAAAAATGCTAGAATTGGAAAGAATGTTATCATAGCAAATTCAGAGGTATGCTTCTAAAACCATCTTATTTGACTTTATATGTAGATATCCTCCCTCCCCTTAATTTGCATACTCCTGAAATTTTTACTTATCAAATCACTATATCATTGTATAACAACTCAACCCCACTTGAAATTTCCCTTACTATCCTCATTATATAAGCATAATGAAAATCACTAGATTTGCTATGTAAGAGAAGAAATATAAAAAAATAAATAGAACAAAAACTATAGACACCTCAAGCGAGGCAATGATATTTGAGATGATGAATCATGTACTAATTTTTTTTGAATTAACTCCAGGGCATACAAGAGGCTGATAGATCTGCAGAAGGGTTTTACATCCGTTCCGGAGTCACGGTTGTATTGAAAAATTCAACAATTGAAGACGGACTCATCATATAATAAAGTCACCCATTACTTGTCTGAAGATGAGATTTTGTGTAGCTTTTAATTTTTTATGAATTGTAAAAAAAAATAAGGATACAAATAGATTGGCATATTATCTATCTTATATTCCAATTCCTCCGACTTAACATGTCATAAAAATTATTAACTCAAGTACACTTTTTACACAATATAAACATATTACACTTTTGTTATTTATTCTTGAATAAGGAATTGCAATCTCTCTGCTTTGCACAGATTCGTTGTCAAAGAAATAAATTTGTAAATTTAAATTTAATTTTTTTACTTTCTTATTATATATTAATTACTACAATGCAATGTAATGTATATAAAATATAATAGTCTATGAACGTAAGATATACTAAAAAGTGAAATTTGAATGGAAAAATTTAGTATTTAAGTTGTAAAATATTATATATAGGCATATAGATATAGAAATCGAACAACTTGAACTCAAAGGAAGAAGCAGGTCAAGCTTCGGAATTTGTAGTGCATTTAGAATAACTTATTTGTATTTATCCTATAACATAATCATTTATGCAAATGTTTAAAAGCTTACAAGAATCACTTATGATATCCTCAAACTATTTTCTACATATGTGTTCTCTAAAATGGCTTATAGAATTGAGCTTATTTGGAGGTTACCTACATGAGCTCTTCCATTGTAAAAACAATTCATGCAAGTTGCTTATACAATAAGTATTTATTCAATTAACGCTTACTAAATTGTTTATCTAAATTAAAGCCTAAGGATTCAACTCCAAGAGCACTACAGTGAGTACAATCAGATCACTTCCTAAGTATAAAAAATTACTGGGTTGCGTACCTGAAAAGTAAAAACTCATCGGATTGACCCATTACAATATCAGGATATAAGACCCAACACAGTTCAACCAATCACAGCTTTGTGTATGACGCCAGAATTAGCTTTCAATCCATATAGTAACATCAATTGATAAGAAAATTAACAATTGATATTATAGTCACATGTATAACAAATCATATCATGAATGTATTACAATATCATCAATAATTGAGATATCTTACTGTATCATCTAAAATAAGGGCTTACAATAGAGGAGTCGAAAAGAATAGGTCCCTACCATTTTAGCACTCATGTTGAAGAGTATCTCAGAAATAAATAGTTTTAAAGATGAGGGAACTGTTCAGATAAATACAATTTGAGGCACATTACATAATAGTTGATCAGATTAAAAAATGTGAAGGTCTATGCAAGGTTTATGGAATAAGCTCTTCACAGACAAACATCAACTCATTTTCATATCTCTGCAGAACAAACCGCTCCTCAGGGACTATAATGCTGGTGACAGTACAATTAATGTCAGAAAGGGGTTTTCTACATGTTCTCCCTGCTCGATGAAGATAATCTATGGCATTTTTTGGCAGATCAAAGTTGTATATGTGAGTCATTTCTGGAAAATCAACTCCTCTAGCAGCTACATCCGTTGCCACTAGAAGATAACCACCGCCTTTTCTAACTTCCTGAATCAAAGAGACAGCAAACAATTGTTACCACCAATTTTCCACCTAATTTGACTTGCATACGCATTTTATCGCTACCATCCTTAAACTAGCATACTTATAGTCGTCGTACCAGGCTTAATACGTACTTTTATGAGGTTTAATTCAACAACAATAGTACTCACATTAAACATCCGGTAAATTTGAAGCTAAGGATTAGCGCAACTCTTGAACTAAATGTCCCCTTGAGGATAAACATCATCCTCAGCCAGTGCCCGTTGTTGATTCCCTTAAAATTTAGTTGAAAGACCACCCCTCCCCCCTCTCCAAGGCAACAATGTCAACGGTTTCATAAGAAAAATGTTGTTTGTCTTTAAACCAATGGTTCCCAGTTAATCCAGGTAGAATGAACCAGTAGAATTTGGTTATCGGAACAAAAATGTTGCTCATATATTAAAACTTGTTTCAAACTCGGCTATAACTATAAGTTGCGTGATATTATTCATTCATGGATGAATGGTAAAATGAATTAGGATGGCAACATAACGGTCAATAATGCAAGGATAATGGAATATCGAGGTTACCAATGACATCTTGTATCCATATCAATCCACTGAATGGAACTTACCAACAGAGAAGCTGCTCGTGAATTGAAATTCATGTCATCTTCGAGGAGAAGGATATCTAAAGATCCATGATATAATGCCTTTAGAAAGTCAATCAGAAGGGATGTCGATGGAGCATTTCCAGCCTTTTTTGACTTCTCGGACTGCATAATAGAATATGTAACATTAGACGAATGATAACTTCATCATATCACCCCAACTGATTCAAACAGACATTAAATGCACATGTTTGGGCTAATAGTTTTGATGGTGTCAACTGTCAAGTAACAATTATTGCAAGAACCAAGTCCTATAGTACTAGCTTGAAAATCAAGACAAAACTGAGCTCTAAATAAATTCCCTAGCATCTGATGTATATGAAATTTAAACTCTGTTACACGAAAAATGGTCATAAGAGAATTAAGTATTTTTAACCTCTAAAGTGCAACTAGTATCTATGTGCTTGTTACAACATGTTGGGGTTACTACTTATGAGAAAATCAGGGTTACTTGTTACAAAATGAAGTTTGATAAATATGTGCTTGTATTTTGTCAAAAACTAAGACATAGATATTTTATTTAACGGTCGCCAACCATGCCACTTACTCCTTAAAGCGCAGCCTATATTTGAAGACTTTACAACTGCTTGAGAAGTACTATTAGAATATAAATGTCGATACAGGTATATATATGATAAAAATGAAACAACTAATCCAACAATACTAGCACAACAAGTATTCATAGCTCATTATATGCATTGAACAGTAATTAATTATGAAAAAGAGGATGGCATCAGTTCATTGTTGAATAATATAATGCAGTTTTTAACCATTTCTCATGCCTCACAGCACTATCATTCTGAGAAGTTATAAACAAAAGCAACTCATTTGTTACAAGATTTAAATCTTATAAAGTAGATTTCATTCCACTTTCAAATTTCAAGGCATAGCCTACTGATTGCATTATCCCATTGATGAAGAATCATTACTGCATAATCCAATGGAAGAAGGGGGTGATATAAGAAAGATACTATCTGCATACCTGCTCACCAACGAATATAATGCCAGACTCAGGAGCATCAGATTGAATCAAGGATAACAAGGTTTGTAGTTTTCTTTTCTTATCACATACCTGACGATTGAAAATTTAAATAGCATTAGAAACTTACTAATACCCAAAATAGGTATTTGATAAATAAGAGACCTACAAAAAAGTAAGCGATTAAAGTTTAAACCATTCTATGTCTTTACAAGGTCAAAGGGTGGAGGGAGGGTGGGCTACAAGTGCATTAAAAAAAGATAGTTTTATTTTTAACAGAAAATTAGAAACACAATAAATTACTTCAATACTCGAGATTTCTTACTATGAATCTATGATATAGGCGAGATGGCATGGGTTCCACCGGACTAACATGAATATGGATCACATCCCTCTGGAAAGAAAATAAAGTAAGAATTAATTTAAAGTGCTTAAGACAAACAAATAATCATATGAATCAGATTTATATACCTTAGTCCATTTCTGCTGCACAGCATCATGAAGAAATCGATTGTGATGTGGTATAGATGCACTGGCAAAAATTGTCTGACGGTTATTACAAGATGAATATGTGGTCAAAATCTTCCGAAGAGAACTCGCTTGCTTTGAAGAATTGAAAATGAAGTCAACCTAAGAAGACAAGAATAAAAAGTATAATAAATACTAACAGAATTGCTCAAGGGCAAAAAGAAGCTGGCAGGGCTTACATAATTCCAGGCTTTAAGTTTTTATATTTCTCTACTCAACTTAAAATGTGGAAATGTTGAAATAATGAAATCTTATAAGCTAAATAACTTTTAAGTGTCTTTAGTTTAGTTTACATTACTTGCTTTCTTCCATTTCTTTAGCTGCTTTAGAATACATTGATGGATGAGAAGATGACTAATTACATTATATATAGTTTTCAAAGCAATTATAGATGGATGAGAACAAGATGACTAATACATTGATGGCGATGCAGCTGTATGTTTTGAAACACACCATAGAGTCGCTGAAGGAAAATCTGGAAATCTGCTTTCTTAGCTCTTACCTTAAACAGCATAAATATACAATTGCTGAAAAGTGTACAAAGACAAGCCAATTTAAATGCAAAGACCAAAACTTTTACCTCATCAACAACCAACACCCGCAAGGTTCCAAGTGAAAAAAGTTGTCTTTCAAGCATTTGGCACAAACTCCCAACTGTTGCAACTACTACTGCTGGAGGCTCTGCCTAAAATTGGAGAAAAGTTAATCAAAGGCTGAATGATCAGGATACGAGACTTCTCTATAGAACCTAGCGCAGCCAGTGGCCAGCTAAAGAGCAGATAAAAATCAACGTAATCAGATGTGGTGTTTAACCGGAGCTGTTATAGAACTTTTGAAAATTCAAACCAGTTCCCATCGAAGGCCTAAAGCATCAATACACCAAAAAACACACACAAGGAACTAGTTGGTCATTGATGCCTAATCTGTAATGCCCATTCACTAACCATCTGCATTGTAATTTGTAAACATATATACAATGAAATGTAAGACTTAAAACACCCCCAAGAGCATGGTACTTGTATACCACAATTTGGCCAATAGCCAGATGTACAAGGTTAATTAAAACTACTCCAGTAAATAATTACATCTAAACAAACACAACAAGTTAAATAATTTAGAAATGTAGCATAACCAAAAACAGAGTATCCTAAAATTAATTGACATTTGAGAATCAGTAGTATTGTACATCAATTAATACTAGTGGGCAGTGGCTGCAAAAAATGGAATAGAAGAAACTAACAAAACTGAGTATGAATGAACTGCCTCCGTGGCATATATTGAGTAAGAGTCAATAAAATTCTATCAGACTGACAAATATACATATAACTATAATCAAGCACCAAGTCCATCATACTGTCAAATAAGCTCCAGATCTTTAAAAAAGAAGATTCAAACATTGCATTGCATCAGCAACCATTTGTGAGTCAGAAATCGTAGTTGGTTAAAAATACTAAAATATAACTCACTGAACCAGGTAATGAAAAAGCTCTACCTTAAACCAGGTTTTCTGCCTTCTCAATGTTCCTCCATCTAACAAAGCCATGATGGTACATGACTTCTGCTCCCCTTCAACTCCAGTTGGTTTTGCTGCCAGTATTCTAGCAACCTTAGTAACCTTGTCATAAAATAAATATTTTTGCACTCAGTCATTGGTCCTTTCCAAGGGTGTTCCCCCTGACATGTTGCATTAAAGATAATTAATTAACATGTTGCAATGGCATCATAACTCATAAACATTCTTACTTGCATGCCAAGTTCACGGGTGGGCACCAAAACTAGCGCTTGAACAGCAGATTTTCTAGTGTTGATGATGGAATAGATCAAAAGCAAGTATGTAAGTGTCTTCCCAGAACCTGTCTAGATAAGAAAGAAAATAAGGTTACACATCTCCCTTTTGTTATTTCCTAATAAATGTTGAAGTGGAGCACGGGGAAAGGGGTGATACACGGACAGAGATGAGGGCTGATGAGGAAGGACAACACTGGAAGGAAATATAGAGAAAAACATAATAGAAAATGCATAAATTTGTATCATGCGCAGAAGATATAAAACCATGCCAACAAACTTTTCCTATCTAAAATGATTTCTATCATCTAAGAACTGAGTCAGTGGAATTGTAGTTTAGTGCAGGCCAAGCAAGATAGCCAACCTTTCATAACGACAGAGCATTATTAATAGTTGCAGAATAGACAGCTAGACATGTTCCGTTATGCCGAATTCCACCATCATAGAAAAGAATCAAATCTTTTTGGCATGCAAAATTTTAGATGCTCAACCTCTTAAAATGTTTACGTTCAACTTTTCTTTTTCTTTCCCCTCCAAACCTAAGTTGTTCTGCTCTCTCATTTACTAGCCTTGGTTGGGAAATGAGCCTTTTCCCTATTCAACATCCCCCCAGTATATACGCATGTAAGGAAACTCAGGCCACACAACAAATCAGAGATGAAACTGAATATAAATTATTGTTTTCATCATTAATACCACAACAACAGCAATTAAAACATATGAACCAACGAAGAAAAAAAAGAAGGTAAGATGAACCTGAGCATGAAGAATGCAGTCACGGCCGGTAAAAAGACGAGGCAGTGCTTGCCTCTGGACCTCTGTAGGCATGACATATCCAACCTCTTCCATCCTGAAACATATTACACCACCCATAGAATGTTAATTAATCAACTCAACACACAATTTATTCAAAGATAGGCACAATATCAAGGTAGCAATAATTTGGTGCATAAGCAAAAGTGAGTTGATTGAATTTAAAGAAATTAACCACGAACCAGATAAAATTTTGGAATCTATATATGTAAAAAAAATAAAACAATGAAATTATTTTGCAATAAGCAATAATTAAAAGTAACAATTAGGGTGGAAAGAAATGGAAAAGGGGAAATTGTTGAAATTACCTTTGCAGTATTTGGTCGGGTACATGAGTTTGACATATTTGCTTGAGAGTGGGAATTGTGAGTATATCATCATCCGGTGTAGGAATGGTGGGAGAAGGATTCTGAATGGCTAGTGGAGTTGGTGTAAACTTGGAGACAAGGTTGATGTGAAAGGAAGAGAATAGTCTCACAAAATGGTGGTTGTTATGTGAACGGGGGATACAAGTTGGGTTTTCAGATGAATGAAGACGCAGAGGAAGAAGGGGTGAGAGAGCACGAGTGTCCATCTATTATGTGTAGATTGATGAATGAATTCAGATTATCATTATTAATTAATTAATTAATTATTCTTCTCTCTCTGATTCTCTAGGTCCAACTTCATCAAATCAAATTATCATGAACACGCTTGCTACTACTGAGCAATAGAATGTAGGGTGGATTTCTTCTTGATTGAACAAGGTGATGATGTTCTTTCAATTTCATAATTCTCCACATTTTATCGGGATTTTAAAATTTACAAGTCAAAAATTTAATTCGTTAATAAAAAAAATGGTATTTAATGATTTACTGTAATTTTCGATTTTGACTAAACTTTCTTACTACGGCCAAGTATAGTTGTTGTGCATGCTCCTATTAGAAATTACGAATCCCTTTGCTGCAACGAAATATCACAAGTTTGTGAGAGAATTCAGAACTCACAATGGTAGTATTCTTGTATGAGGGTTTTAGTAGGTCTCATATGGATGCGAGTCTCTATTATACACATAATCATTTAATTATTTTAATATTATAACTTAGTACATTCAAACTCGAAGTTAATTGCGTCTAATGCCTCAGTAAATTAAGAGCTGAGCAATATTTCGTTTCTATCCATGTTTGACAAATTACTGCTATAGACCAAGTGGTATTTACATCTCTACTAAGTGTATGTTTAATTTGGCAAAATCTTACTTATACTGTAATCATCGTCTCAATTACCCAATATCCAAGTTTAGTAAATTTAATACTGGAAATCTAAACAGAGAGAAGAGATACAGTCGGATTTATTTATCCGCGAACATATGCTTTAATCCAAACACTGTATTTTAACACAAAATATACATAATCCAACAAGGACAGTTTATTGAAGGGAGCATAAGATAACCAAAACCCAGCAACACAAATACACAGTAGTAGGCTAGTATTAATTAAGCATTCACAATCATCCCACCTGCAAATCAACAACGAAACATATCAGAATATGTAATTCAACTAATTAACCAACATAATAAAAGAGAAGAATGAATGAAACAAGCAAAGACACACGCACCATTTGGATGAAGGACTTGGCCAGTAAAGTAGGAAGAGTCCTGAAGAGAAGCCAAGAACAAATAACAAGGTGCAATCTCACAAGGTTGACCTGCTCGCTTCATTGGCACCTCAGATCCCAAACTCTGTATCTCGTCAGAAGGCATGGTAGCTGGTTGTATTGGCGTCCAAACTGGACCTGGAGCAACAGCATTCACTCTTATTCCTCTGTTTACTAGCTGCTGAGCAAGACTTCTAGTGAATGCTACAATGCCTCCCTTCGTCGAAGTGTAGTCCAGTGTTTCTGCTTTTCCTATGTACGCGTTCACTGAAGTTGAGTTGATGATTGAGCTCCCTTCTTTCATGTGCTTCAGAGCATGCCTGAACATCAATAAAGTGAAAAACCCAATGATTTATATTTCAAAACATTTATAAATTATTGGCTATACCTGACCAAGAAAAACTGTGAAAAGATGTTGGTCCTGAACACTCTTTCAAGCTGTTGTTCAGTGATTTCCTCTATTGAGTTTTTCAAATGCTGTTCAGCTGCATTGTTGACAAGAACATCAATGCGTCCATATTCTTTAACAACAAGTTCAACCACCTGTTTGCAATTCTCATCAAATCCAATATCAGCAGCAATTGCCAATGGTTCTTGTGCATCACTTGTCTTGGCCTCTAACAACATCTTCAGAGTATCATCTTTGTCCCTGTCTTCTTGACCCTTCACGTATGTAAAAGCTACTGTTGCACCCTCTTTTGCGAATATTAGACACACTGCTCTTCCTATCCCCGAGTCACCTCCTGTCACCAATGCCACTTTTCCCTGTACAATTCAGAACAACATGCAGGGATATATTCGATTCAAGAAACTACTGTCGATTTATATAAGTGATCTTAATTAAACTTAACAATATCTAATAGAACTATAAGAAGAGAAGTCTAGGGTACCCTTAGTTTGTTGGCGGGTTTGTGGTCAGGATGAATGGCTTGTGGGAGTGGTTCCATTACATGCTCTTTTCCAGGCTGAGTGTCCTGGCTCTGAGGTGGGAACTTAGGCTCATTACTCGTCATTTTATTTTAATTTGAAATATACCAACTATATTGAGATGAGAATGTTATGAATCTAGTATATATGGTCTTATGTGTTAGGATTAGAATTAGAATGTATATATGTTGAGAATATGAAGTCTATTTTTGTAGGGACCCCAAAGGAGAGGAATGTGATGGCATGCCACGTGCAAGTGCATGCAGCCAACGTGTCATATGTGAGGCACTGTTTTAAGATTACTTGGCCAAGCGGTGGAGTTCAGCAGTGTATGTGACTCACTCACAATCCAAGATGAGTTTGTACTCATGTTTCATGCTAAAATTTCGTACTTACTCATGACCTAGTCATGCTAGCTTGCTATTATGCTTTTTTGTCCGATGGTTTATGGTTTTCAACCAAAAATTGAAAAGAAAAATTAGTAAGAATTTTGTCAAACCAATTTTACCATTGTTGCTGCTTAATTAGCTTATAACTACCTGTCTGGGTTCGTAAAAAAATTATAAAAAAAACTATCTAACTTTGTGCTAGTTATAAGTTGCTCTGTTTTATTTAAATATGTTATTTTTTAAATTTTATATCAGTGTTTGTTTATCATCATTATATGCATGACCATGTTTAACCAATTGCAATTGACATAAATGATGGGACCTTATGTTCATATTAATTGTGATTTGGGTTTAAGTTTAAAATTTTGTAATTAGTATATTATACATAAACTTAATTGTGAATCTTCAAGGTTGATAAAAAAGACTCAGATTGAATAGTTATTTCACTCGCAAAATAGGTTGTCGAATAAGAATGGATAAGTAGGGTCTGTATAAAATGGACCTATAGAAAAACAGGTTCAACATGGATCTATTAGTTTGAACCATTGATCAAGAAAGATATACAGATTCTATAATAGTCTCCTCCACACACAACTACTCTCTCACGCTTCCTACCTTTATCTCAGTTGATACATCATCACCAAACACAAAGTTTCAGAAAACTAGAAACAAACTTATAAGTTCTAGAAAATTGATTGCGGTAAATTGAGAGGAGCATATAGCTCAAGAATATTACAAGGAATTCGGAAACGAGTGAAACCAGATAAATATCTAGCAATCTAACCATAAGCATAAAGTATGAATTGATTTGATGTTTCTTTGAATTTAATTCCATCTTATCAAACACATAGTTGTAGAAATTAAGTGGAAATATTATTATTTATATATTACAAAAGAGAAAACAAATCAGATAACAACCATTCATGCTTTCCCACACAATTAATATAGGAACCCTAGCTAGCTCTAAGACTAATACTAAAAACGTAATTTAACATGACAATATTCCATGTGCATAATAATGACCTATATACATAAAATTCCTTGCAATGAACCAAATATAGAATTATATATCCATACTAGACGAAAATTATGCAGAAGGATCTATATATGCATATCCTTCTCATCCATTATTATTAATTGGTTTGAAATTAGAATTTTGAGTTGTATCTTGAGAGTGCTTTTGATGTGAAGAAGATTTTCCTTTCCTTCTCTTCCTTCTTGGCTGTTTTGACTGAGGGATAAACACACCTGTTCCTTTGCTAATTTCACTTCTAAAACCCACATGCTGGTGCCCGTATACAAGGATATTTGTCTCTGACGGAGGATTCATTGCTCCATTCAAACACTGAAAATTTGTTTATAAACATCTAATTATCATCAAAATTCCATAATTGGAATATTTTCTAGTGCCAATATGTATGTGGAATTTGAAATCTTAATCAGCAAAGTTATAAAGTGAGTTTTGTGAGCTTAAATGTGTGATTAATTATGTCGTGTATCAAAGGTGATGCAAGTGATGAGGTACCGAGTTTAATTTCTACTCATGGAGATGCAAGGGAAAAACCTGAAAAGAGTGTGGATGACAAGAAGTAAGAGGGTCTTCATCTTCATCCATAATTAAGAGAGAAATTTGCTTGCTTAAGTCTGCAAAAAATACATCATCTTCAACTTCCACGGCAACCTCCATATCTGTGTTTTATCTTAATATGAGCTTCAAAATTTCTCTACTTTGGCATGAAACCAAGTATTATATTTAGAATTACATGCTAATCTCTTTTCTCAATTTTGATGTTTCTTTTCTTTTATTGTCCCAAACATATATAGTGTTGATAATAAGGAAGAATTATTGTATGGGAAGGGCATGCATGTGGGTTGGTGGGGCCATATGGTCACATTTGGCCGATCTGTCTATGACTCACAAACTCCACCCCTAACTAGAATCATGTTATGAATTTGATGGATTTCATGTCTATCTTCTAAATGCATGAGTGATCTTAATTATTGAAAAAAATTAAAAGTCTAAATTTAAAAAAAATAATAATTCTCAACCATTCAATTTTATTAATGGTTCAGATTTATTTGATCATGTACACTTAAGATTCTCTGACCGCAGGAAATTTGAATACGAATTTTAGATACAATTATTAGTTTTCGTATATTTATCCAAGATAGATTCAATCTCTAGAGAATATACATACTTGGTTGTGGATTATTTATGAGTTATGGTTCATCATATTCATACCCCTGGCCCCTTCATAGGTGACAATTAATTTCTGTCTCAATGTTCTTATCTGTTCTTGTATCCTCAAGCGGTTAAGATTAAACCACCGAGAAAGTCTTATGTGTAACGGTCAGTGGATATTCATGTTGAACAACCTGTTATGGGACCCCCCCAACATATAGTATCAAAATGTTTTTGGTACCTTTTTTAGAGTAATATATATAGTTCAAGAATTACAATCATTCCCTCCAATTAGTGGTGTAGACAAAGAAAAAAGAAAAGGAAAATGTGATTGGTAATGAGTGATGTGATGAAAAAGAAAGAAAGAAATAGAAACAGATACAAGGCATAAAAAGTTATGTTAAAAAATGAAAAAAATATCAGAATTAAAAACCCAACATTTGAATTGATGATGCATTGAGGATCCATGAACACCAAGTGTCAAATTTCATTATTTATTTTACTGGAGTGTCAAATTTAACATGATACTAATATTTTTACTAACTTTATGTAGAATGCAAATTTTACTAATTCAACCATTAAATGGTATTATAGTTAGCCTCATAATCTTAAATTTCTCAATCATTCATAGCAGAAGGTGCACATGACAAAATGGAATTGCCAAAAATCATCACCAAGTGGGGCAAAAATTCGCAGCATCAAATGTTATTTGCTAGAGAATAACTTACATTGTAGAAATAGTTAACCTTACCTCACCAATATTGGAAACAAGCTATGAAATCTAACATTTAACTTCTGCTTATAAAGCCAGAAAGATTTTCAAGCAGCAAAACATAGTAGAATATAAGAATGTCCTAGGTTAAGCTCCTCCAGCTGTATCCATATCAGTAACCCCATCAACTCCCTTGAAAACAACACGTAATTTTCTCAAGCATGTGGTTTTTTGGCCATTCTTGCTTGTTATACCATTCACGTGCACGACGTCGTTGGGCAATTTACCCATTAGGTTAAAAAGAGATAAACTCAAATTTGATCGTGTCATTTCTTCCAATACCGGGGGAGCTTGCATATACAGATTCTTTCCTCGATGTGTAATACTAGCTTTCGACAATCGCAATATAGGATGTTCTTCCAGAAGATCCATGAACTGCACATGTTTGATTAAAAAACATGCATCAAAAGGAAATACATGATAAAGATGCACCAATGACATGTTGCTTAAAAACAGTTACGGAAGACAGTTTACTTGTTGAAAAATATATAATCATAAGCATAACAGCCGGCACAGTACTAATTTCACTGATTTAGAGTGAAGGTGCAAAATATTTCATAGGTGGCAACCTTTCACAATGAAATGTATATTTCATGAAATAAACAAGGACCCTGCCCACAAAAGTTTCTAGCTAAATTACGGAAAAACCTCCCTAAATTACAGAAATAAGTTGCAGAAATATGAGGGTCTGCACCTCGCAACCCCAAAGGCTCCTCCATCTCCATCTCTCAAATGAAATTGCTGCTTCCCTTTTTTTGCCATTGTTTTTCTCAAGAATTAGGGTAAAAATATATTTTATTGAATTGAAATATGTTGACAATACATTAGATATATATATATATATATATATACATATACATATACACACATACATATACTTGATTACTATACAACCAAATCTCTATTAATACTCATATACAACAAAATCCCTACTAGTACTCCTATACAACCGAATCTCTATACTTGAGGGATATTTTTAATAATAAAATCGAAACAGATTTTGACATGTTTTATACACTTTCACACACTCCCTAACTACTAACTAACTAATTGCCTATCCAAAAACACTAACAAAGTGAATCACTAACTAAATGGGTAGGGTTACCTAACATTGCTCTCCAAGCCACCATCCTGTGACAACCCGGCATCTTCTCCCTCTCTTGGATATTCCTCTATCAACGGCAAGTGAAATTGTTTATTCATCTCTCATTACTGTTTAAGGTACTTAGGAGCTGTACCTCACAAGGAGTCTGTGTGTAATTTGAATTGTTATATGTATTCCTCCATAAGATTCACTTTCTACAAGCCCATCTCGTGTTGCAATACGATGATGTCTTTCTTCAACATGAATTGCTCTGTATCCCTCCATAAGATTCCCTAGCTTCATGCCCAAGATTAAATCATCCGGGTTTTGTACTGCAGCAGCTCTGAAATCAACCCAAGCTGCAGAACATTAATCATATGCTCAAATGAGAAAGGGCTCCATAACCACTTGCAAACTCTCCTCTTCAAGAACCCTCTTACCATAGAAATACTGCTCCATCCTTCTTATCCACCCATATGCATCCATGCCAAATAAATCAAAGGCATCTCAAGTCTCCACTTTTTTTACTCAATATGCATCCCTGGTCACAAACCTTGTCACTCATCACCCATTCTGTTTCTCCCCCATTTGTTCCTCATGGTGTGTGACTACAGCCAAAGGCATGGGTCAATAGGGAGAATTAGGACAGAAGGAATCAGTCTTGTGAAGGGGGAAACCTTTGGAAGAGAGACCTCTCTCCTATCACTCATTCCATACAACTGCTCATTAGTTTCATTTGTTTCTATCAACTTTCTCCCTGTGTTTATAGCACCATCATTGATTTCATGCAAATGTTTATCATGAAGATGAAGAGTAGAACTTCCTTTATGGAAGCTCTAATACCATTTGTTAGCAACTTCATATTTTGTCAAGAAAAATAAGGTGAACCCCAATTACAATAGTAGAGCACTACAGAACTTTGAGACTTTGCATACCTCCATGTCCCGAGGCCCCACTTCCTCATGAATGACTAGCTACTTCCCCTTTCATCGCTTCCTATTATCTATAAACAACACAGCCTATCTCTCTAACTATCTCGGCACATCAAATCCTAACTAACTCTAACTCTAACTCTCTCAACTTACAGTACTGACAACCACCTTTCAACATTCTATCAATTCCTTGTACAGCCATCAATTAAAAAGAGAAAAAAGGGGTTGACCGGTTGAGAATGAAGTCAATGAAACTTTCAATTAAAGATATAACACAAAGGAGCTCTACGTCTCCTGAAATAGTGTTTTTGAATTCTACCCAAGAACAAAAAGTTTAAATATTAAAATCATTTAAAAATGCAATACAACAGCTGAAGACGATAGTAGCAGATGAAGACAAGCAAGTGCTGGAAAAAACTGAATGTAAATATGCATCTATGGCCATTCTTAAGGTCGGTAAAGCTTTAAATTATGAATAGCCAGCTAGGAACCAAACAATTTAAAAATATGATTTCAATATTCTATAAAAGGAATGTTTGAACCTCCTAAAGACGGGAAATAGACATTTGACGTGTTCGTAATTAATATATATATATATATATATATATATATATAAAGAACTTGACGAGTCACTAATTAAAAAATAACCTTTTGTAATGTGATTGAAGGGTCCAGTTCAATACGTATACCAGGACCACAAACAAGACAGTCTTTGTCTCTTTCAAATTCTGCAACTTTGGTGTGGAGGCCATCTGAACCATTATACCTACATGAGGTGTGAACTAATTAATAATACTTATAGAATGATAGCCAAATAAAAAGCAATAAAAAAGATAAGAACAAACGTTAGATAGTTTGACAAAGTTTTGCTGCACTCGGTTGCAATCTTCAATGTTTCCAGCGCGCATGCAGCTGATATAATTGCATTTGTTGAAGCTATGGCCGGTATGATGTTCTTCACAACACCCTATTAAAACAATTAATTGCTTAGCAAATAGGAAAATATACTTGATTTTCAAGGGAAAACAACATGTAACACAAACATCAAAACAAATTTTAGGAATTCATAATTATACATCAAACAACATATCGGAATTTTGCCAGCTAGATCTAGCATCTCAAATCATCTATATTACCTGAGTGAAAGAATAAGTAACTCCAGGAATGCCAAAAAGCTCGGCCCTCTTGACAGCCTACAAAACATAAATAGTGAAATTTGTAACTGATTGATTGGCCAAAAATGTATATAAGAGAGTAAAGAAACCCACTATGAAATAGAAATTACCTCGTTATAGACCCATTTCATATGCTCAGGGTTATCAGGGTCAAAAGGCTCTCCGTGATGAACCTACACATCAAACTTAGTTTAAAAGAAACGGATCACTATGAAATAAAAAAGAAAAGGTGAACAATTATTTACCTCATCCCATTTAATTAAGTGAGCATATTCAATACAGTGCGCAGCAGTCCTAGGAGTTTCTGCAAGGGTACATAAAGGAAACTTCACTTGAGGTGGAAAAAGCCATATGGTACATTCAAAGCACGGTGTGATCCCCGGCAATATAACCCTGGCATGGCCCTTGAAACCTTCGGTCCCACCATCCACCATAGGTTTGATCGTCTCTTCTCGTGGAGTGTCATCAGAATCATACTCTAGATTTATTAATCAAAACAAAAGAAACTAAAATTAGCATAAGCAGCCTCTACTTGTACACAACGAAAATTCTTAAGCCAAATGATGATACTATGGTCTATGTGTGTGTATTACTAATCATAAAACGTAAAAACAACAGATGTGTGATAACAACTTAAGTATTTAAAATACAATCACCTTTCCTCAAAACAAAAAATTCAAAGGAACATATAAAGGCAAGTAATAGCAAGTGTAAGCTATACAACAGCAACACACCTAGAAAACTACAAGCAACAGTATTGATGTAGCTCCGCGCCTCAACGGAATCAAGACCAAGAGCAATAATACTAAAATCATTATAAAATTCAATATCCTTATCCTCAATCCTGCAAAAATGTGGCACAATATGCACACCACTAATTCTTTCCATAACACGTTTGGCAGCTACCTCAGCTTTTGGTTTGCCAACATCTTCCAGTCTACAAAAAAAAAAGTTGTACAAATTCAAATACCCAAATCACAAAAAGAGAATAACAAAACATGAAATTTAATAAAAAAGGGTTTACCTAAACAAAAATTGGCGATTAAGATTAGTAACTTCTATACGATCCATATCAATAACCTCAAGGTTTTTGAAACCAGACAAGGCTAAATCTTTCAACAATTCACAACCTAACCCGCCAGCACCAACCACCAACACTTTCGCAAAGGTTTGAAGATCATCTCTTAGCTACAAAATAATGAAATAAACAAACATGAAACCCTCAAAACCCAAAACAGTAAGAATAAGAGAAATGAATAAGAAGAAGAATCAAGAATGAAGAGAGTAGCGTACCTCGGTGCCAGGTTCAAACCTGGGACCCACAAGATTGCCGGGTCTGAGAAGGAGTTTGTCGAGGTCCCTTGATCGACTTGGTGGCACTGAGGTGGTGGTATCTGCCATAGCAACACTGTAGTTTGAGTTTTTTTTTCTTTTTTCTTTTTGTGATTCTAAAATTCAAAACTTCGGCAAGAATGTGGAATCGAACCGAGATGGGTTCGCTTGATTTATACGCCCTATTATTAATTAGTATGTTTTCTAAGCGATCGTTCGTGCACCTGCGATTATTTTTTACTGCAAACAATTTCTTTTAATTAGATTTTGCAGTGTATAGTTCTTGAAAAAAAGATGAAACGAAATTAGAAAGTATACTGATGTTTCCTTTGGTGCACCTGACCCTCTTACAAACTTCATTTTAAACCTTAAATATTATTCATTTTGTAATTTAATTTATCAACAAAGTAAAAAATTAATCTACTTAAATAATTTTATGTCATTAAATTGTAGTTAGATCAATTAAACCACGTTAAATTATCATTTTTGAATTCAAAAATTTAAAAAAAAAAACCAAAAATAGTAAATTTCAAAATTGTCAATTCTAAAAAATAAATAAAAATATTGATATAAAAAACTACAACTAAACTCTTAAAATATTTAGTTGTTTAATTGAATAAAACATGAAAAAATTGTAAATAATTTTTTAAAATAAAGAGAGATTTTAAATTAAAAAATGATACTAAAATATTATATTCCTTTTAAAATTGTAAATAATTTTTTAAATAAATAGAAATTTAGTTGTTTATTTGAAATATTCTCATGCGTGTTCTCTCCTTTTAGCCATTAATTTATTCTTCACCATAACAAAGAAAGAGAAAGGAGAATGTGATTTTATTAAAGAGAAAGAAATATTTTGGTCACAATCTGGTCTTATATTCATTATAATAGGGACCAAATGGCACGAGAGCTGGGAAGTTCTAGATTTTTGGGTTTTAATCTGAAGAAGAAGAAAGAGGGAAAAGTTTCTGAAAATCTTAATTTTGATTTTGGGTGACTCAACATCGTAATCATCATACCAAATTTTTAAAAAAGTTAAGGAGGAAAAATGTAATTTAGAAAAGAAAAAAAAAAAACTACTACTTCAATTCATCACGGTACCATTTATTTATTTTTCCAATCAGCCGAGCCGAGCGAGTGTCAGAGAGGCTCAATATCATATGTTGAGCACGTGTTTTCACGCGCCTACCATATTTAACTTAAACCGTTGTCTGAGGTGGAAGCGCTACCTTTCTCGCTCTTCAATGGCCGCGTCTTCGTCTTCTGTTCGAATTGTCGTCGTCGGTGATGTGGTAAACTAACTAACTCTCTTTACATTTCCACAATCTTCTTCACTCTGATTTCTAAACACAACTTTTTCTTCATAATCATATTCAATTCACTAAAAACTTGCTAATCTTGTGAAGCATGATTGCTGGAACTTTGAACAAGATTCCAAGGCACTTCAATTCCTCCAGGTAATTTTCTCCATTATTATTCATTCCCCTTTTATTCATTAAGTTTTTCATATATCTTGAGTATATTCTGCTGAAAACACACGTTCGATTTGATTCAATTCTTTATGTAAACCTAAATAAATAAATACATGAATCTTACGACTGATTTAAAGTAGTATCGTGCTGTAATCATAATCATAGAAGTTGTTAAGATGCTAAAATGAACTGGTGAGTTTCCATTGAGCTTATCTTATTATACGTGCACTTGTAGAAATGTTTTGAAGAGTTTATAAATATAACTTAATGATATAATCATAAATTGTTTTTAGTTCATTTTGACATGCATCCTAAGATTGCTTCTAAATGCAGTTTACGCAGCAGAGTCTTGGGGTCTGTTTGGTTGGAGGGGTTTGGAGGGGAGGGGGATCAATATAACTTATAAACCATTTAAAATCCCTCCCCTCCCCTCTAAACACAGAACCATTTAAAATCCTATCCACCCCCTCCTATATCCTCACGCCAGTCTATTTTTTACATTTATCATGAATGTTTTTCAACATGCATATCCATATGCAATTAGTTCATAGAACTTAAGTCATTATGATATAAGATGTCATATAATAAGCACTTATCATATAAGCATTCACTCAATAGCACCCTTGATATAAATTAGAAAGGTTGGTATGGAAAAGAAAGTTATGTAAGCTTGGTTAGAGATTTGAGAATAATTCAAAAGTTATGCTCTTGATTGGGAACTAATTGAGAATGTAATTAATTCAAGCAATAAAGTTAAAGGATTCGAAATGAAAAAAATATAAAATAATTTTTCTTCTTCTTTTGATTAGATGTCATATAAACAAAGAGAATGAAAATGTAGAGAAGATTATGATATTGCACATACGTAAATATTCTCTTGAGTTAATGTTTCAAAAGAATGAGAATGCAATGTAAAATACTAAACTTTTTTTTCTTTTCATTTTTGTGTTATTGATTGTGGTGGAATTAAGGTTCAATATTCCTTATTTATATTCCTCCTATATTTCTCTCAATTTCACACAATATAGTATATCTTCACTCTTAACTTTCAAAATTCAGTCGCTTCATTTTTATCTGATCCCAACCATAATGTGTGCAAACATTTGCGATAAGGAAACCCATAAAGAATGGAATTGTGCCGTTCATGTATAAGTGTCCAAATTGAATTAATCGTGTATGGTTTACACGGTTAGTTCCTTTGTGTTAATTTATATGAACCTATTTAACAAGCATACAAATGCATATCTGATCTATCAATCTAATCTGGACCTATATTGAAGTGCAGCCGGATTTGGTGCTCTTTACAGGCAAGTTTCACTGTTACTGCTTGTCAACCTATCACACTAAGGTGATATTTCTTAAATACATTTTAGTGCCTTTGGTTCCTCATGGCCTATTCTAATTGGTGAGGAAATAGCCGTTGCATGCCTTTGAAATTCTTAGCTGAATACCATGGCACTGTTCTGTTGCACATTTGAGTTACTCATAACTGTTCACTATATACTATCTCTTATACTCTATCAAAGATTTATTATGATTTTTTATTGTATCATTTGGACAATTCTTAATGTTTATGTCACTTTTCAACTATCCTGAATTGAATTTTGTTAGGTGATTTTGGTGAGGAAAATGTTGAAGTTGTTCAGAGTGTTGCAAACATTGAATTTGCTAAAGCAGTTATATTAGGAAACCATGATTCCTGGTTTACTAAACAGTTTTCTGAAAGGTGAAGTTTACATGTTTGTTCTGGAATCATTTTGCTTCTCTGTGTGTTTAAATTTATGTGGTGGAAAGCTTTATGCTCTTAGCTTCTTCCAAAAGACCCAATATATTTTCATTTTCATATTCTTGTAAAACAAATGATAGGATACAACAACAATAAATTTACAATGTCAACAGGCAGACATCTTTTAAACATCAGTGTCTCCCCATCTCCCCAAAATAAATAAAAATACCCACACACATACACGGAGACAAACAGGTAGACAATCCCATCCATCCAATAATTTTGGATTCAAGTTTTGTCCATATGTTAATTACATACTTCATTTGAAGTTTCTTTTCTACCCTTCAAGTGTTAGTTGCAAGTGCTGATTGCTAGTCCAATTTTAGACTAACACTTCGATTTAAATGTAGTGAGAAGGATAACGTTCAGCTTCAGCTAGAATGGTAAGCTCTAAATATTTAATTCAGTCTAGGAATTTCTTCTCTGATTTATTAATGTCGCTTTGTGCATTTTAATTTCTTACCTTATGATTATAATCCTGATGCCTCGAAAAGGATTTTATTGTTGTTGTTCTATGAGTACATTCCTGATGAAAGCATATTTGTTGTCACAATCAATTGCTGATATGCATATATAATGCTATGGGCGAAGTAATCAGTTCATAAATTCATCAAAAGAAAATGGACTATTTATCCTAATTCCATGTCCATTGAAGGTTTGAAAGAGATTCTAAGATTCCTGTGCTGACTTTTCAACTGCGCAAGAAATTTCTTTAGTGTAGAGAAGTTATCAATTCCTCAAGACGAAAGTTTATTGCTTAAAAGGCTAATCAGCTCCTTTCTCAATTTACTGAAAAGTTCACTTGTAATATTCTGTTTTTATAGAATTACTTGGAAAATTTAATGATAAATGAATGTATTACTGTAAAGCTCAGCCTTGGCAAGGAGCACGTGGCTTATCAACGTTTAGATTTTCCTCTAGTAAAAGTAAGTGTTGTTGGTGGACGGCCATTTTCTTGTGGGGGTAAACCATTATTCCGAAAAAAGCTGCTTTCGGCAAGGTGTGTATTATATAAAAGCCGCAATTATAGACAATTTGTTTCTCTAAGCGCTCAAAGTTTACTTAATGTTTTAAGATTCCAACCTTTGCTTCCAATCCCAGCAAGAGAGTTCAGTTCACTTATTTGCTCTAATTATGTGATGTGGTCACTTGGAAAGAGTGCTGCTCAATTTTCCATCAGACCCAGTTTCTTCAATATATTTTTTGAAATAGAAAACGCCTTTACGGATGTTTAAGCTTTTGAAACAAATTCTGAAGTCTTATTATAATGAAAAGTGACTCTTGAGTATCTTATGAGCAATAATCTAATTATAATGAGTGAAATGGATTAGAGAATGTTAAAAAAGTTATTTTTATGATTGTAAACAAACAAAAAATACTTTGTACTTAGTATAATAATCTCTAAAAGTAATCAATTTTTTATACAATATTAAATTACATTATTTTAATCTTGAATGAACGGACTCGTAATATTATCTATTTATGTTTTTATTGGATGTTTCATATCTAGCAGCCACCTTGAGTTACCTTTAACATCCACTATTTTCATAAGGCATAAGCAACAGTAAAAGTGGAGTTGGATGGCCTTTTTACTTGTCAATAAGATAATGTTATGTGGTGTTTTGCCATTACTGAAGTTTCCATTGTAGCTCAAAATTGATATATCAAATTTGAACTTTTTCTTAGATATGGAGTCAAAAACATGGATGGGAGTGCCAAGAAAATCCAGAAAGCTGCTATTGGTATACCAGAGGATCATTTTCTCATATTACTTGCACATAATGGACCCACAGGTGCAACACAGAATCTCTTCTCTGGCAGTGCTGGCTTGTCACCTCAAATGCCAAAATGATTCCTAAATTTTCTTTGTGTAGGCCTTGGTTCTGGTTTGAATGATATATGTGGAAAAGATTGGGAATTTGACAGTGATGGTGATCATGGTGACCCAGGTAATAATTAATATATACTACAAAGCTTGGATTGTTATTTAAAAATAAAAATCTTATGGTATTGGTGACTGGAAATCTTGTCAATGGTTGTGTATGTTCTTCTCGCATGTCGAATTATAGTGATTTGCCTGGCCATTTTCTGTTTTGGTGGACCTGTAGTCCTGTACCATTACCATAAGACGGAGATGATGCCAAGGTTGCAAAAATGGGATACTGATTTTAACCTAGTTTATTATGTATGTATAACAGATCTAGCAGACGCAATATCCTTGCTAAAAGAGAACAATCAGGTATCGATTGCTTTGGTTGTGTTCGGTCACATGCACAAAGAGCTGGCACATGGCAATGGTTTTAGGAAAATGATTGTTGTTGGGGCCGACAATACCATATATTTGAATGGGGCCATTGTTCCAAGAGTCAAAAGGTTGAGTCATGAGAACAAGAGAAGCTTAGACAATGAAGGCCATCATTCATCACTTGAGGCAAAGGGTACGTCAAGAGCCTTTACTTTAGTTGAGCTTTCAGAAGGAAAGGTTACTAAGGTTGCAGAAAATTGGGTATCAGTTGTTGAAGATAGGACCGCGTTAGAAGAAGAATATATATTATTTGAAGGCTATTAAGATCTCCGGCTTCTACGTTTCGGTTCCTGCTTCAGTCACATGGTATTTAATGCACAGATGAATACGGCCGGAGGTGACATATGCTTTGATACTAGTTTCTTATCTTAATGAATACATCTTAATTATTGTTAATATACGGTGTAGAATTGACACCTGCTTTAATACTAATTTTTTATCTAAGATTTTGGTAATTCATATGTTCCTTTTAGCAGTTTTAGGTAGAGTTAAATTTATAAAGCAGAGAAGATACCAATCTGTCTTGCTTGTCTCTGCACATTTGGACTCATGTTGAATAAGGTGGGTGTGTATGTTCAGCATGTTCCATCTGTCGTCATTGTGCATATTCTTTTAACCTGGAACTGTCTCATGTGGTGCCATTTTATTATCCAACATCTTACTTTCGCTTGCAAGCACTGTGCATGGATTCTGCTGTCGATAGGGCATGTCTAGAGATCATTTTCACGTTTGCTTTTTTATGGACCCAATGACATTGGCAAATGGTTGGAGCTTGTGATCCAATCTGGTCCATGATTGAAATCCAAAGTAATAAAGGCTAAAGAGGGCCATGACATTGAAAGCTGACCAAACTTGTAATGATTTGATGCTGGCTGTTTCATCTTTTTTTTTTTTTTTTCTGTTGATAAATTACGGTAAATGATTAACTCAAAATCAAAGAAATGACCAATTTCCTACTTCATAGACTTCTTTGATTAACCATGCAGTTAGCATATGACATATTACACGAATACTACTACCATTCCTTTCCTTTGTCAACACTCAGTCAGTTGCTTCTCATGTATATATCATTATATTGCATTAGCATAGCATCTCCCTTCACACTTTTTTAAAAGCCTGACATTTTATAAAAGTGCTGAGTAATATTACTACTAGGCACTGTCTTTTCTCTCTTGCCTTCAGAAAGTTTGGTGCACCGAATTCCAAGCGGTCTATGGGCATACTTTTGACTCATTATGTTCCTTTACAGCCATTTGATAACAGAAAAAAGTGAAAGGGAAAACTTGTATTCCCAAGCTCTTCCCTTGGTAACCATTGAGTATTGACATTGATTTTTTTTTTCCTGACCGTGCTAAAATTGCTAGTAATGACTTTAGTATAAAAATTTGGAGCACCATTTTATAATTGTATGGTGAATGCTTGTGACAACAAATGCCAAATGCCCCCACACTGCCGGCCATACTCTAGTGTCCATACATATTTGATAGAGAACTTTGATTCATTGATCTAATTCCTATTCCTCTAGCATGTTTGAGAGAGAGTTTGAGCTTCCCAAAATTCCTTTACATGGGGAAGACACAATTTTGTCGTGTTTATCAATTTGCCAAACTCAAAATTGATCACAATTGATGTTTGCTTTCCCACACCCATATCATCAATTAGAGATAGGTTCAATACTTTTTTAACAAAAGATAGGATCAATTATTCCTTCATTTATTAGGATTCCTATACTTTTCTATCCCATAGATTGGTATATTAAATATGTTGTTGAGAAGTAGAGTAAAGAAGAAGAAAAATTAGAGAAAGATTAAATTATTTAGAATTTATTCAATAAAAAAAAGTTAATTACGATGAATATGTAATACACCTTATTTATATATATAATACACTTTATACATATGTATAGTGATCACCAAAGTTAACTAACAAATTTTAACTATCTTATAGTTAATATAGATAATGCTAATCAATTTATAACTACTTATAACTACCTTTAATAATATCTGATATCTCTTGCCCCCACCAATCTTGCTTTCCTAGTTCCTACTATAAAGCCACATTTTAATCTATCAACGGTTTCTATATTTTGATATAAGTGATTTATGTACAATGAGGTTTTTTTTTTTTGTGACCATTTACCGTCAGCTTCTTTTGAGTCTTGACCGGTTACTATAAGCTTATTATTACTTCATTTCAATTTTTTAATTTAATTATTATCTTTTATATAGTTTATTAATTATTTTATTTTCTTGTTATTGAATGAAGATAAATGTAAATGATTTTGTAAATGTTTACTAAACTCAAAAAGTCTTTCTTATCTTAAATTATAACATTATCCCCTCACCTTTAAGTTTTCTTAATATATATATATATATATATATATATATATATATATATATATATATATATATATATATATAATATTTGTTTATCAACATATCATCTAATTATTCTACATTTTTATATAACAAAAAACAACCATTTGCAATAAACAACAACTTTTTATTTTATTTTTTCAAGTTTATTCTTTATTGTAATAAAAAGATAAACTAATTCTCTATCTTATCTACATATTTCTTCAAAAAACCTCTTAGTTATATAAAGATAAACTAGTTATATAAATAAATATGATTAGTTAAATACAAGGGAACAAGGGCTTGGCCCTCTTTTTTTTTACCAAAAAAAATAATACAGGGGAACAACTAATTATTTTAGAATCAACTTTCAACATAATAAACTCCTTTTTTTAGTTAAAAAAAGTTAAACACTCCTTTTTTTTTTACCAGGAACATAAACTCCAGTTAAGATACTAGTATTTTGTGTAAATTGTAACACATTCGTAACAATGCTTTTATACTGAACTTTTTTTGACATCAAACAATACTATTGTTTTCAAATAATTTTGATTTTTTCAAAAAGAGAAACAGATGAACACGTGGCCTCTCTCTGAGCTTCTGACATTTTGGACCCCCACCAGTCTTTCTTCTTTTCTTTCTGCGAAGATTTTCTGCAACCTTTGACCGAACATGTACCGTCTAGTTATCTTTAGAATAATTATTTTTTGAGATAAATAATAAATAGGAGAAAAATATGAAAGAACTAGAGAGAAATAAGAGATTTGTAATTTGATAACTTGATACAAATATAACAAGACAACATTTTTAGCATATAAAATTGTAAATGTTGAACAATTTTAGTTTTTAAAATTTCTGAAATATTAATTTAGTTACTTAAATTAAAAAAAATATCAGTCAAATGAATTGCTTTTGTAAATTTCCATCATAATTTTAAAAAATTTATGAAAATTTTGATACAATATATGACTAGATGAGATTTTTTTTTTGGAAGAGACTATATGATTATTTAAAGTAATATTTAGGTCTTTTATATGTTTTAATAAATATTTTTTAAGAAGATATCTCGGTAAAAAAACTAAAGTTACTGATATTTTTAATTATTTTAAAATATTAATTTTACTTTCTTGCTCAATAGTTCTATTTTTTCAATTTTGATTATACTAAGCAACACTAAAAGTAACATTTATATTTTTACAAACTCTTCCTCTCATAAGGAAGTCCAGAGTTTTATTCCTTCGTTAATAGAACTTTAATCTATATTAACATATTAATATTTGTCATTAAAAAAAATTATTTGAAACTCCATCCAATTTTGAATATAAAAAAAAATTATTAAGTATTTTTAGATATATATAATTGTGAAAGTAAATATTTGTAGTTTTTTACTGAATTAAAAACGGGTAGTTGTAATCAGGGTGGAAGGAAATATCATCTTAACTTATGAACCTCACATGTCAATTTTTCTTTCTAAAAAAACACTTAGCTAAAATTAAAAAGATAATCATATATTTTAAGATAAAATATAAACAAGATAACAAAGCTCCGTGAAAAATATGATAGCATCCTAACATTTAACATTTAGGTGTAATATGCATATCGATAATATTAATTTATTTTATGATATAATGTATATTATATTTGAAAAAAATTATTTTTGTAAAACGATTATATAATATTTTTTAAATTAATTTATAATAATAAAACAATTTTATATTTAAAAAATTCATTAATATTGTGAAAAACTATATATTTTTAAAAAATTTAAATTAATATTTATATTTTAATAATTTTAAATAATAATATATTAAATTATATAAAACAATAAAACAACTCTTTTGATAAAATCAAATATTTTTTTTAAAAATTAATTGTCAATATTTTATTTTTAAATTTAATATCAAATTTTATTATTTTTAATGTATTTATATCATATTTAATTTTTTATTTAATTTTGTATATTTTATAGGAATGATTAAATAAATTACTATTTTTATATGTTGATTTCTAATTCAATTTATTCACAATTTTTTTTAGATTATTGATAATTTCATTAAAAAAAATAACTTAGTTGCTCTCACATCTTACTTGTAAACAAATCTAAACTACATGAAAGCAAAATGTTAAAATTAATATAATCTTCAATAATATAATAAACTTTTAATAAAGATATATTTTTTAGTAAATTTCAAACTCTCATGAATATCTAAAGCTTTTGATATCTCTGATTTGACAACAGTTAACAACAACTACTAGATATCAACATCTCTCACCACAATATTAATACACCATTTATTCTTATCTATCGGAATTGCCGCATCAACGTTAAATTTATAACAACATCTAAATAGGTATATTCAAACCAACACCAATACATGTATAAAAGATATAAAAATGTGTGGCACTAAGTTGCAAAATACACGTATTAACTGTACGGATAAAATATGAGAATATTAGGATAATTTATTTTATGATGTTTATGAAATAGAGCATTAAAGAGGTGAGAGAAGGAAGAAAGATGAATGGTGAGATGGTTCCATTCCAAGCTCACCCCGTTTAGTTCGGATCCATTTTCTTTCTTCCTTTTCCTCACAAACCAAACCACTTGTTAACTTTCTATCTTCCCAACTAAATTATAAAAAATAAAAAATACTAATCATTGTTTTCTTTTCCTTTTATTTTTCCATAGAAATTGACGAACAGGATAAGAAAAACCCAGAAATTTTTAACCTCACCCCAAAAATTCGTTTCATTCCATCCATGCTGAAACAAAAAAACACGAACTCGTTCTTCCATTCCTGAAATCACTGGGTTCATTGTAATAATTAAATGGGTAATGTAACGGGAACAGTGGCCTCGAAATTCGCGTTTTTCCCGCCAGAACCACCCACATACGAGGTTTTTAGGGCGAACGACGGAGTTATGGTATTATCCGGCACCGCCGATAAAAATGTGGAGGTTCATATTCTAGACACGAAAGGCGGTAACAAGATCGTTGCGACTTTCTGGAAACACCCTTTTGCGAGGTTCACTATTTTGTACTCTCATGGTAATGCCGCTGATTTAGGTCAAATGATCGATCTCTTCATTGAGCTTAGAGCTCATCTTCGTGTCAATATCGTCAGGTTTTCTTTTTTCTTTTTTTTTAATTTCCCTTTTAGTTTTTTTTTTTGTGCTAAATTTTTGCTTTGTTTAATTTCATACATCTATTTTTACTTTATTACCCTTTTTCTTCTTATTTTTGCATGGTTGATTTATGTATGTAATAAGGACAAAATCTTTTCATGCTTTTTTTTTATTCATTAATGTTTTATTTACTTTGTATGTAAACTCATGCAGAATATATTCGCTTCACTTACATGTTCTTCCATTTTTGTGTTTTTTTATGATGTCTGATTTAGTGTATGTTTGGAATTATGGTGAGTTCGGCAAAATTATGATGGCACTGTGACTTGGTTGAAGTTTTAGTGTATGTTTGGTTTTGAATGAATTGATTTTGTAAAATTGATTTTACTTGAAAACTGAGTTGAAAATAAAGTGTTTTATGTTTGAATACATTTATGTAAAAGTGAGTTGAAAAAAGTGTAAAAATCATGTTTAAACTCAAGTTATAAATCCTAACTTCAAGTTAGAATTAATTCTAGAGACAAAATTAATTTTACTCGTAAGTAAACAAACATGTCAAAATCAATTTTACACCTCTAGAATCAATTATAGCTGCTCCAAACGTGAAACCAATCATAAAGTCACGGTGACACACTTTGGTTATATCAAACTCACTGTCAATCCAAACATGATTTATTGGATCTCTGTGTTATGCTTTTGCAGTTATGACTATTCTGGATATGGACGTTCTACAGGTAAGGTAAGTAACTTATGAGATATCTTTTTACCTCTTTTTTGTTTCTTGTTGTTTTCAAATAAAATTATTCATTTCAATTATATGCTGAGGTTTTGGAGTGTATATGCCTTGAGGAAATTATATGAGTAACCCAAATTATCATGGCTCATATTCGTTGATAAGTGGGTAGAGGCTCGAGCGTAGCAAAGCCGAGCAAGAGCGCCTGCGCTTTGGGCTTGGCCCATTCATATGCTCGAGCGTAGCAGAGACGAGCATCTGCCCTTTGTGCTTGGCCATTTTGTACATTGCAACCCTAAGTAATTGCACAGTTGAAAAACTACGACAGTCACTTTGTTGTTGGAGACGTAGGCACAAGCACATAGGGCAGATGCTCTGTTTCCTTAGAGATGGGTTTCATGTTCTAACAGAAATTATATGAGTAACTAAGATTATCAAATTTCTGTTTTAATTCTATTTTTATCCAAGCCAATCTAATGGATGTCTTGTGTATGATTTATATCTATTCTCTCCAACTGTGATAGCCATCTGAGTTCAACACGTATTACGACATAGAGGCTGTATATAATTTATTGAAGAATGGATACGGGTTTAAGCAAGAAGATTTGATTTTGTATGGTCAATCGGTTGGAAGTGGGCCGACACTACACTTGGCTTCTAAACTGCAGAAGTTGAGAGGTGTTGTAATTCACAGTGGTATTCTTTCAGGATTAAGGGTTTTGTATCCTGTCAAGGTGACATTTTTCTTTGACATATACAAAGTAAGTTTTGACTTGCAACTCTTACTCCGCCTCAATCTTTAGCACTGAATTTAATTTGTAGTAATAAAAGTTTCTTTTACCATTTCAGAATTTAGACAAAATTCGGTATGTCAACTGTCCTGTGTTTGTTATACATGTAAGTATGTCTTTCCATCTATGTATCTAATCAGTTTATGCAATTCTGTTTCCTTTTCTGCTTATAGTTGATCCACCGAATTTTTTTTTTTTACGATTTTGTCGTGATGTGATTTTTCTGTAATTTCATGTTTAGTTTGATCGTGAGTTGTATTGTTGTTGCATAATATTTGTTTACCTTTTTAGTAAAAATCTTCAGATTATGTTAATATGAAGGTTAAGAATTCAATTTAATATTTTTTTTCCAGTCCTAGCATCTGTCTAATGTTTCAGCATATAGATATTTTTTCCTCCCGGCCAATGAAGGCGCTACTTTATGAAATTCTGAAATTGATATCATTTGTTATGTCTTGAAGCTGACAACATAATCATCGGGGAGATTTCAGAATATCGAAGTTTTTTGTTGTTGCCAACCTAGTTTATGAGATATGATCAAACTAACATATAGCATAGTAGTTATTGTTGTAAATGGAGCCAAATTTGAGGATTAAAATCAAATGATGATTTTCTTTAAGTTTTGTATTGCATAGTACTATTGATTGCCTTGCGTCATTGTTCACGATTTGGTACTTTATAGTCTGCATAAAACATCACAGCTGACATGGATATTTTTCTACTGGAGTATGTAGCCTTTTTTATTATGCTTATAAGCTATAATAATAATAATTTTGTTTCTGGTAATGAATTATTTACAGGGAACAGATGATGATATTGTTGATTGGTCTCATGGAAAGCGATTGTGGGAACTCTCAAAGGAAAAATATGATCCGTTGTGGGTTAAGGGTGGAGGTCATTGCAACCTTGAAACTTTCCCCGAATACATCAAGTACTTGCGCAAGTTTATTAATGCGATGGAGAAACTCTCGATCACTTGCCAGACAAACAAACAACTCACTCAAAATCCCAGTATTACTGAATCCAGACATAATAGATGCTTAAGATTTGGTAGAAAATAGGTTTCAATATTTTTGAGTTTTTGAATGTAAGAAATCAGAATCAGTTTGATTGAAGTTTAAGCTCAACAGCACTCGTCCCCGTGTTAGCTATGTTTGGATTGGTGGAATAGAGTAAAAAGGAAAAGCAATCTGGTTTGATTGTAAAAAATGGATGTTGTGTCATTTCATTTCACACTATGTCACCAATCCAAACATACTTTAGTGGTGTTTATTAGGATTAAAGGATGTCTAAGACCCCACCAACAAATGTGATGGTGTCTGTGATCCAAATCCTTTTGAGATAGTGATAGCATTATTTAGGTGGAGAACTCCGGATTGGTGTTTGCCTGGTTAATTATAGTGTACTTGATTTAGAATTTTGGTAAATTTATTGTATATGTATAAGTTTATCATCATTTTTGGTAGGAAAAAAAAATTTGTCCCATACGGCTTCATGGAAATTATATAGATAACGTGGGCACCTAGTAACTTATAATAAAGGTGTATCAACATCTTATAATTACTAAGTACTAAAACAATTTTGTGAAAGAAAAGTACCAAACCCATCATCAATGCTGTAACTTATAATCCAAGGCCGTAGTTAACGGTGCCACTTTTTTTTTTTGGTTGAAATCATTGACATGTTCACAATGCACTGTTAGATTTGAAGATTTAGATTTGTGAAGTTCACTAGATTAGGTTATGTTCATATTTCTTTATGATTAGGAATTAAATTCGATATCTTGGAGTTTATAACAATTACTAACAATGTTGTATTAAAAAGCTATGTTTTGTTAATAGAATCCCCTATTTAAATGGGAGATATAGTTATTGCAAAAACTCTTTTTTTACCATACTCATAGTCTCTTTACAACCTTTTTTATAAAGAAAACTTTGAAGATTCTCCTCTCACTCGCTGTGGATTTGGATGACTTAAATGACGTAGTTCATGCTATAATCAATCTTAACCGTTGATTTACGATCAGACAATTTAAATCACACAATCAATTTTATATAGTGAAATAATCTCCACTATCGAACTAGATCGGACACCGTTATAGTATAAAATCTAAATTCAACCCCTACATTCTTAAAAACCTCTAAAATCTATTTTTTATTTTATTTTATCATGGATTAACCAATCTAGATGGAATTTGTCCCAATTGACTTTAGAGATGTAAATACTAATTTGTAATTTTTTAATTATTTTTTACACTTTCGAATTGGTCAATATGGAGGCGGCGAAAAATATTGTCTAGTTATTTTTATCCCTTCGAACCAATTCAAAGAAGTAATAAAATCCTAAAAAAAAATTAAATTAGTATTTACAAATTCAGATTGATCAATTCGAACAAATATCATTCGAATTGTTTAACCCAAAAAGAATTAAAATTGAAAAAACAAATTATATTTTAGGAGGCCTTATAAAATGTAAGGAAATGAGACGAGAAATCTCCAAATTGAATGGTAAGGGGCAAGGAAACGTAGAAATCACTCACTACGCATAACTCGCACATTAAAAGATTTTTATGGTTTATATACAAAACTTAAAACTTAATTGTACACACTCACAACTATAACTTATTATATAAAAGTATTTTAAACTGTCAATTAATTTCTACCATCAAATCATTAGTAATTTTTTACTTAATAACTACGTCAAAAATCATAACTATAAATAATTGTGATATACTGAAAATGTAAAACTAATGTATAAGAATTAAACTCTTTTATATATTGAACCTACATGATTCATGATTTCCCTATATTTTATTTATTTATTTATAAATAATGATAGTTATTAAAATAACACTGATAAATTACTAAATTATTCTTAAACTTTCTCAATATTACTCTTTCCCTTGAACTATCTCAATATGTTTATTATATTTATAAACTTCTTACTCTTTTTCTATTTTACACTTTCGAATTATTTTACACTTTTTAATTATTTTTTACACTTTCGAATTGGTCAATATGGAGGCGGCGAAAAATATTGTCTAGTTATTTTTATCCCTTCGAACCAATTCAAAGAAGTAATAAAATCCTAAAAAAAAATTAAATTAGTATTTACAAATCCAGATTGATCAATTCGAACAAATATCATTCGAATTGTTTAACCCAAAAAGAATTAAAATTGAAAAAACAAATTATATTTTAGGAGGCCTTATAAAATGTAAGGAAATGAGACGAGAAATCTCCAAATTGAGTGGTAAGGGGCAAGGAAACGTAGAAATCACTCACTACGCATAACTCGCACATTAAAAGATTTTTATGGTTTATATACAAAACTTAAAACTTAATTGTACACACTCACAACTATAACTTATTATATAAAAGTATTTTAAACTGTCAATTAATTTCTACCATCAAATCATTAGTAATTTTTTACTTA
This sequence comes from Cicer cuneatum, assembly GCA_037974295.1. Taxonomy (NCBI): domain Eukaryota; kingdom Viridiplantae; phylum Streptophyta; class Magnoliopsida; order Fabales; family Fabaceae; genus Cicer; species Cicer cuneatum. The sequence continues at coordinate 1,329,632 of JBBPBO010001985.1, forward strand.
ATAACAACGTCAAAAATCATAACTATAAATAATTGTGATATACTGAAAATGTAAAACTAATGTATAAGAATTAAACTCTTTTATATATTGAACCTGCATGATTCATGATTTCCCTATATTTTATTTATTTATTTATAAATAATGATAGTTATTAAAATAACACTGATAAATTACTAAATTATTCTTAAACTTTCTCAATATTACTCTTTCCCTTGAACTATCTCAATATGTTTATTATATTTATAAAGTTCTTACTCTTTTTCTATTTTACTATTTTTTAATTGTAAATTGTTCCTCTTCTATTGTTTGTTAATTGTACCTATTTCGACCTGATCTGAACTTTTATAAAAGTCTAGTCTGACCTGAAAACCTATTTAAAAGTTTATTTCACATTAAAACATTTAAATAGTATATAAATAGACTAAACTAGACCTTTATATATAAAGAAAACTAATAAAATAATAAATATAAGAAAAACTAATAAAATTATACTTTTTTTACTCAATAAATACTTAGTTACTTACAAATAACAATGTTAATAAATAATATATATATATATATATATATGTATATATATAGGTCAATCTATCAAACCTACTAAACATTTTTTATAAGTTTGAGTCTGACATAATTAAATTAATAGACCTTAAAAAAAGTTTGAATATATTCTTATTATTAAATAGATCATGCCAAATCAGACTTTAGGTAGATCATGGCATATGCTCTTGACGGTGGACCTAGCCTATTCCACCCCTAATTGTGACTAGTAGTAGTGTGTGAATTATATTTGTGCCTTTGTGAACGGTTTTAGTGTGGAAATTGGAATTGTGAACTTTAGTGTGTCAATTGTGACGATAAATTGTTTACTATTTTCTGAGTAGTGTAGTGTGGATGTGAGATTGTGAATTTGTGAACTGTTTTACTTTGTGAATTTGAATTGTAACCTTGAGAATTGTAACCTTAATAAGAAAATTGATACATTTTTCAAGAAAAATAATTTTCAATAAATATGACAATTATAAAACACATACATTTTTTTTATTGAATTGTATAAAACTCTTAGAAGTTGTGTGTGTGTGTGGAGTATCATCTTGTAAGTCATGGGTTGATTCGAAATCTTAAAATATTGATTGCACCAGTAATTTTATGCTATACACGTGTTTATATAAATAAATTGAATTTTTTATGATTGATTTTATAGTTTAATCCACGGTAGACAATTAGATAAAAAAAAGATAAATTCTATCTCTATTAAATTAACAGTTTATAATCTACTGCACATTAAATTCGATTAAAAAGATTAAATTTCATATATAAAATTATCGTTGATTTTTTCAGACGAAATTACCTTACAAAAGCATCAATATCATAACCAGACTAACACCATTCATTTGCATTTTGAGGTATGCTAAAAATAAATATTAGCCAAAAGCTTGTTTAATGTTTAAACGAATAGTTAGAAAGCCTCACCCTAATATAGTAAAAATTATCCTCAATAAATATAGAAATAATGTGTAATCACTAAAAGTCTTGAATAGACACGCAAAAAAAAATGCAAGTTCATAAGTAAAATTATCATCTTCATTTACATGCATGTGTACTCTCATTTATAGTCTAAAATTATAAACAAGGTACTTCCTCTAAAATTAAATATAAATAAAAATAATTGTTGAAAAATTAATGTATTTTATTAAAAATAAATATATTAATTTTTTATTTATATTTTTAACTTATATTTCTTTTCAGAGTAATATGAATAAATTTGTATCATTTGTAAAAAAAATTGCGATTAAAGAATATCCAAATTTCCTTTTTCATGGGTTTTTTTAACAAGATTCCTTTTTCATTGTTTTGATTTTGGCTATTTAGATTTTGGGAGACAACATTGTAATATATATGATCCGTTTTTGTAGATTACAGAAAATAACTTATTTCCTTTATCATAGAATAAGTCATTTATTTATAAAAAAGATTTACTTTTAATAAAGAAAAATTATAAAAAATCAAAAATATATTTTTAATATGAAAAATTCTAACAAGTGTTTCAAGAATACTTGTTAAAAATATAAATATAGAATAAAAAAATTTAAAAATTGTATAATTTATATTTTATAATAGTAGAAAGTGAAATTTTCTACTCAATTTTTTTTTTATTTCGTTTTTTTATTTATATCGACAAGAAAGTATTGAAAATAAATAGGAGAACCTAAATATGACAAGGGCAATGCAAATAATACAAAAATCTCATGAAATTAATCAGAATTAGTAATTTTCGAGGCTCAATAAATCATACATAGTTACAACTGAGAAATTTTTTATAAATTATTATATAAACAAATAACTACAATTAATGTACATAAAAATAATTACTACATAAACAAATAACTTAGACATCACTCGATACATTGAACTGCTTGATCCTACAATTATGATTGTAAAACTTCTACTGGGATTTGTATTTGTTAATGTTCGTTACATGTTACAAATATCACTAAAAAAGTTTTTTTTTTATGCTATGAGTCAATTTTAATAATCAAAGTGTGCTTACAATATAAAACTTGTTAATTAATATATATATAGTAATTAAACTTTTATATATATATATATATATATATATATATATATATAATATTTTGACAAGTTAGTTGCCCAATTTACCATATAAGTGACGGATTTTTTAGTAGCGGTATTACATCTCTATATTTTTATTTATTTATAAATAATAACGACAACTATTACGATAATAGTTGAAGTAGCAATATCGATTTACAAGAAAGGGGGGTTTGAATTGTAAATCTGCCCTTTTAAAATTCATGTTAAAAACTTAAGAAAATAACTCAAGATTGATCTTGGTTGTGAAAACAGAAAAAGGATAACGTTTCTTAGTTTTCACCAGAAAACAGAGAACGTTCTTGGTTAGTTAAAATCAACACTTCAGTTTATCTATTTAACTTGATAATTAACAGACTGAAAGTAAATAGAGATAAGGGAAGAGATATCACACACAGATATATCCTGGTTCACCCAACCCGGGCTACGTCCAGTCCTCACAACGGTGAGATTTTCCACTAAGTGTTTAAAACAAGAACCTTCTTGATTTTACAGCACCTAGTTCAGATCAGCCTTGATCTGTTACAGTTTGTCAATCATTTCCACCCAGAAAGAATTACAATCAGATCACCTATCAACCCTTGATAGGATTTTACAACTTCACCTTTTAACCTTAAAAGGATTTTTCTAAAAATGACTCACTCAAGCTATAAACAAGCCTTATAATCTTGAGTGTTGAATGACAATGATAGGATTTAAAACAGAATCTGTTTTGACTCAACTCTTGTTTGAGTTTAGATTCTTTACAAATGGTTTCAGTAAACTAAAGGTAGAGAATTTGATATAGAAGGTTACTGATTTCTTGAGAAGCTTTCAAGTGTGTAGATTTATGTGAGTGATGTTTTTCTCTGTACTTGAAGCTGTGTTTCTTCCTGAGCTTTTGCCTTCCTTTTATAGGCGTGAGAGCATTTAATGATAGTCAAATAGAGCTGTTGGTAGTGCTCTTGTCAGGCTCGACCAAAGGCATTATTTCTGAATAAAAATAATCCAACTTTTGACTATTTTTATTTTCTGTTCAGACTGGGCTGTGTGTTGCGTTTTGGATCAAATTTTCTTGAGTGATTACTGATCCTTTAACACTTCTGATAACTGATAAGATTGTAGGCTTGAACTGGAGCTTTTGAATCACTTAAAACAGATTAAAAACGATCACAAAGCTTGTTGCAGAAAAACTGTAGTTGCTGGAGATTGATGACCAATCTGGAGCTTTAGCTTTTGGGTTTCCTGGAGATTGATAATCAATCTGGAGGTTCAGTTTTGATCATTCTGGATGTCTTCCTAATCTTTTCTTGGATCTGTTTTGATGTAAACATACTTCAAGTTCGTTCAACGTTCTTGGCAGTCAAGCTGGAGAATGATGTTCAGTATGCTGGAGAATGACTGTATCATTCTGGACTAATGGTACACTGTTGGAGAATGATGTTAAATATGCTAGAGATTTGATTGTTAACATGCTGGAGATTGATGTTTGTTCATTCTGAAGATAGTTGTTAATCATGCTGGAGAATCATAATCATTCTGGAGATTGATGATCATTTCTGGAGACTGTTCTGATCATTTTGGACATTCTGATGTCCAAGAACAGACTTGGTTCTTCCTCTGAATGTATTTTCTGGAGGTATCCTTTGAATGTATTTTCTGGGGATATCCTCTGATATCGTTTTCTGGAGATATCCTCTGGTATCCTTGAAATAGCAAAATTGATTTACAAGGAAGGGGGGTTTGAATTGTAAATCTCCCTTTTTAAAATTTCCTGAAAAAAACCTCAGTTTTAAACTCAAGAAAGTTCTTGGTTAAGGAAGCAGAAAAACGGAGAACGTTCTTGGTTTTATCAGAAAACGGAGAACGTTTAGATTAGTGTGTAAAACAGAAAAAAAGTTTTGTATTTTAATCTTAAAAACAATCAAACTTGATAAGGAGATTAAAGATAAGAAATACCACACACAGATGTATCCTGGTTCACCCAACTTGGGCTACGTCCAGTCCCCACAATTGTGAGATTTTCCACTAATTGTTTAAAACAAGAACCTTCTTGGTTTTACAGCACCTAGCCTAGATCAACCTTGATCTTTGTTTACAGAACTTAATATAATTCCACCTGGTATCAGATTAATCAAATCACCTATCTGTCTTGATAGGATTTCTTACAATCTACCTCAAACTATATTAAACTCTTATAGTTTGAGTTTTACAATAATAATGAGATTGTTTAGAATCTGAAATGTCTCAACTCTTGTTTGAGATTTTGATTCTTTTACAGATAAATCAGTATAAATATATCAGAGTAAAAAGAATTTAACTACAACTGATTCTGTAAATGATTTGCAGAATTTCAAGTATGTGAATGTGAATGATTTGGAGAAACTTGTTAGCACTTGAACTTCTGCGTTTTCCTTGAGCTGTGGCCTTCCTTTTATAGGCTTGAGAGCATTTAATGAAGGCCAATATAGCCGTTGTTAATGCCTTTATCTGACTTGACCAGAGGCATTATTTCTAAATAAAAATAATCCACTTTTGACTATTTTTATTTTCTGTTTAGGCTGAGCTGTATTTTGCGTTTTGAATCAAACTTTCTTGAATAATTAATGATCCTCTAATGCTTCTGATAAGAGATAATATTGCTAGCTTGAACTGAAGCTTTGAACCATTCAAAACAGATTGAAAACGATCATGAAAACTTGATGTCGGAAGCTTGTACTGAAGCTTCTAAAACTGACTGGAGATTGATGATCATTCTGCACTTTTTGTACTTTAGGTATCCTGGAGGCTGACAATCAATCTGGACGTTTTTGTGGCCATATTAGAAACTGACTTGACTTCATGATTGTTTTAACAGTCTTGACAGTCATTTCCAGAACTGTCTGGACATGCTTGTTTGAGAGTCTTTTTCTTTTGCAATTCGAATGTCCTCTTTGATTTGAATAGATCCTATGTGTTCTCTGCCATGTAGTGATAATATTCATGTAACTTCCAGAGCCAACAACTTTAATTAAGTGATGGAGAAAGTTGGATCTTTATGCTGTCACAGCCTGGCGAACATTCTCCGTTTTCCAGAATGTGAAGAATGTTCTCTACTGCTCTTTTCTTTGATTCTTTTGAAACCTATCTTTGAATTAACACACTCAAAAGCACAGGTTAAAATAACAATAAACTTAGAATCATAATTAACAATCTTTTAATTAACCTTTGTTTATTTTCATCAAAACATTAACATTAAGAGTTTGTCTTAACAATCTCCCCCTTTTTGATGATGACAAACATGTTAATTTAGATTTTAATTTTGATTCTAATTTTGAAAGAGCTTGAAAGCTCCCCCTCAATTTGTGCAGTGATTTAAATTTAACAGAAGATAAATCATGCAATTTCAAAAGATAAATCAATTCAGCAAATGGATTCATAAAAACATTTCATTAGATATTAATGAGAATTACATAGTAAGATTAAGTTAGAAAATATACAGAAGTACCAAATACAAAAGGACTTCTATCTAATTAAGGACTAAAACTTAATCTAAAATCTTCAAATTAATTCTCCCCCTTTGTCATAACAAAAAGGTAGGAGAAAAAGATCCTAAGATGCCAAGGATGGTGAAGATCCTTCTGAAGAAGAGGACTTGGCAGGATCAACAACAGGTTGAGGAGGCGGAGAAAGATGAACAGGAGGAGGAACAAGTCCAAGCTTTGGAGCAAGTTGCTCTGTCATCCATGTGCGTAGGAGGGTTGACTCTAAATCCTGCTGAGTTTGGCGTGCCATAATAGTTTGTAGGGCAGCCATGATCTCAGAGTTTGTAGGTTCCTTTGGTGGAGGAGGAGGAGGAGGCATAGCAGAAGCAGGATGAATGGAAGTTGGAGGAGTGGAGGCAGAAGGTGAGGGATTGGATTTCTGATTAATGGATGGTCCAGGAGTATCAGAAAAAGTCAAGAATTGACTAATCCCAAAGAGAGAAGGATTGGTTTTCTGGGGGGAAATGAAGAGGGGTGACATAGAGGAGACGTGCTGATGTGGTAGGAGAGTGCACATGTCGTCTATGGGTGAATGGATGTGGTGGAGAAAGTCTGTGGAGGACAAGGTTGTAGTTGGGGGAAAAACGGAGAAAGTGTGAGGAAGGTTTAGGGAACTTTCTCTGTTTTCAACAGAACATTCTTGAGTAGTTTCTGCTGCTTCAGGAAGGTCTGGTGAGGGCTGTGGTGAGGCTGGGATTGGAGCAGGATCAACAGCTCTTTTCCTTGAAGAGCGTTTCCTTTTTAGTGAAGGTGGAAAGGATGAAAGAGCACTTGCCTCAGACGTAGCTTTCTTCATATGAGAAATGTTTTTTGAAGAAAACTTGGAGATTTTGATCAAGCTTTTCTCATTACTGAGAGGGATTTGAAAATACCTGAATATCTTGGTCAAAATCATCCCATAAGGGACAATATTCTTCCTGTAATCCTTGTTGGCTGCAGTAATCATATGATTGATGATTATGTGGGGAAGGTTTAGGCGCTTGCAGTTTAAAAGGTGATGGATTACAAGGGCATCATTATCAGAGACATACTCATGACTTCCACAGTGGGGAAGCATGGTGTGATGACTGATGCTATTGAAAATTTTGGGAAGGGGTTTGAGGAAGGTTGAGAGTTGTCGTGTAGACCCTTCTAGGAACAGATCAGAGAGGACCTCTGTCTTGTTCAGATTTAAAGCATTATACCATTTTTCTCCATAAATGGCAGGCCCTTCAGTGGGAAGATTCAGAATTGTGGCCAGAGTTTCAGGTGTTAGGATGATTTCAATTCCTTTAACTTTGGAGATAATCAGGGACTTATTAGAGAAAGTCTTTGCTTGACAGTAGAATGCCCTGATTACATATGGGTAATAGCATTCTGATGTCTGAAGGAAGGAAGTCCAGCCTAAAACATCAGTGTGATGTTTTATAGCATTTCCATCAACGACCAGATTGTCAAACATGACAACCCATCCCACTCCAATAGGACGATCAGCCCATTTCTCATTGAAAATATAGTTGCAGATAGGGGAATCAGAGGGATAGTTTTGAGGGTCAGATGGAGAATGTTGGGGAGCAGAAGGAGTAGTGTGGGGGGCAGAAGAAACATTGTGGGGGCAGAAGAAACAGTGTGGGGGCAGAAGAAACATTCGGAGGGGCAGAAGGAGTGGTAAGGGGGGCAGAAGGAGATGGCTTCTTTTTGAGCTGTTTTGGTGCCCTTGTTTTACTTCTCTGGGGATTCTTCAGTTTCTTCCTAGCTAGGTATTGAGAGAGGGTTACAGCAGATTTTTTCTTCATGGTTTTAGATGGGGGTTGAGATGGTTTGGACGGAGAGGCGATTTCATTTAACTTCTTTCTCTTCTGATTGGGAGGAGTTGTAAATGAAGGTTTAGAAGTTTGCTGCTGTGTTTGGGATGTTTTTTGTTGAGAGGTTGCTGGAGCATTGGAAGGAGGGACATTCATTTCTTCCTCATCAGAGTCAGAAATTATAAACACGGGAGCATCAGTGTTTTTAGGGTTCGAAGTCCTTATTCCAGAAAGAACTCTCATAGACCTTCGTTTTACGGGTTTAGTGGTGTTTCTCAAGTGAGGAGGAACTTGAGCAGTGTTGGGTACAAATTTAGGGTGAGAAGGAGGAAAAATCATTGCGAGTGGTTTAATAGGAAGAGGGATAGGGCTTGATTCCCTTGAAGATGAAGATGAGGATTCTGATGAAGAAAAGGGCATTTTGTGGGAGAGGGTCTGGGTGGTGGAGAAGGTGAACAATTGCGAAATGGAGAAGAAGGTGGTGGTGATGGTGATTTAGCACGTGTATTTTTACGAGCACTGGATTTAGTTTTGGCCATTGGAGTTTTTTCAGAAAGGCAGAAGGATTTAGAAGAAGACGAAGGGAAGGATTCTGAAGGGTTTGTGAGAAACTACAAAGGCAGAATTGCCTTTTTAGAGAGAATAGAGAATGATGAGTGAAACCTAGGGAAGGAGGTTTTGAAAAGATGTAACGCAGCTACTTTGAAAGAGTGTCAGGGCGTTTTTAGAGGCAGGGGACAAGAGCATTAAATGCCAAAACTCCCCTTTTCCTTTTTGCATGCGCAGAGAGGAAGTGACACGCAGAGGAGAAAGTTGATTTAAAAACGGAGAAAGTTGCCTGAAAAACGGAGATTGATAAACGTTCTCCGTTTTCTGCAGAAGCAATTTTTAATGAGATTTCACTGGATTTTTCATGATTTTCAGTCTTTCCTTAATTGAATTAAAACTCTCCTCAACAAGAGGCTTTGTAAATATATCAGCAAGCTGATTTTGGGAATCAACAAAGATTAATTCAATGTTTTTCTTGCTAACATGATCTCGAATAAAATGATGCTTGATTTCAATGTGCTTAGATCTAGAATGCTGAATTGGATTTTTAGACAAATTTATAGCACTGGTATTATCACAGTAAATTGGAATATTAGAATAACTTACAGAGAAGTCTTCAAGTTGATTCTTTATCCAAATTACTTGGGAGCAACAATTTGCAGTTGATACGTATTCAGCTTCAGTAGTTGATAGTGCAATTGTGTTTTGCTTCCTACATGACCAGCTGATTAAAGCTTCTCCCAGGAACTGGCATGAGCCACTTGTGCTTTTTCTTTCAGTTTTATCTCCAGCATAATATGCGTCGCAGTAAGCTACAAGATCAAAATCTGAACATTTTCTATACCAAAGGCCAAGATCAGTAGTACCAACAACATATCTAAAAATTCTTTTTACAGCAGTTAAATGAGATTCTTTGGGTGCAGATTGAAATCTAGCACATAACCCTGCTGCAAATACAATATCAGGTCTACTTGCAGTTAGATATAACAAAGAACCAATCATTCCTCTATACTCTTTTTCAGAGACAGATTTTCCATTTTCATCTTTGTCCAATGAAGAAGATGGATGCATGGGAGTAGTCATAATTTTGGCTTCATTCATTTTATATTTTGTTAAAAGATCTTTTGTATATTTTTCTTGACAAATAAAAATGCCATCATCATGCTGCTTAATTTGTAAACCAAGAAAGTATCTCAACTCCCCCATCATGCTCATTTCAAATTCACTTTGCATAAGATTTGAAAAGGCATCACACATTTTTTCATTGGTGGAACCAAAGATTATATCATCAACATACACTTGCACTATGAGTAAATCATTTTTATCATTTTTCTTAAAGAGTGTAGTGTCAATATTTCCTCTGGAAAAGCCATTTTTGATTAAAAAAGAACTTAATCTTTCATACCAAGCTCTTGGTGCTTGTTTCAGACCATATAGAGCTTTGGTAAGTTTATTAACATGGTCTGGTTTTGATTGATCTTCAAAATCAGGGGGTTGTCATACATAAACTTGCTCATTTAAAAAACCATTTAAAAAAGCACTTTTTACATCCATTTGAAAAAGTTTTATGAGTTTATGAGATGCATATGCAAGAAGGATTCGTATAGCCTCTAACCTTGCAACTGGTGCGAAAGTTTCATCATAGTCAATACCTTCTTGTTGATTGTAACCTTGAGCAACCAGTCTGGTTTTGTTACGAATGACCTTACCTTCTTCATCCAGTTTGTTTCTAAACACCCATCTTGTTCCTATGATGGTCTGGTTTTGAGGATCTGGGACAAAATTCCAGACTTCATTCTTTTCAAACTGATGAAGTTCTTCTTTCATCGCATTAATCCAAGATTGATCAACAATGGCTTCTTTGATTGACTTTGGTTCGAGTTGGGAGATCATTGCCATGTTGTTGTTGTCATCCTCTTTGAAAGACATTCTGGTTCGAATTCCATCAGTTGTATTTCCAATAATCTGATCTTGGGGATGATCACTGATTATTTTCCAGCTTTTTGGAAGAGAATGAAGTGGAGACTGTTTATCAGTGTGGTTTTCCTGGGGAACATTCTGCTGCTGCTGTCTAGAATGTTCTTATTCTTCATCATCTTTCTTGCTCATTTCCAGATCATCAAATTCATCAAATAATACGTGTATACTAATTTCAACAACCTTTGTTTTGAGATTAAACACACGAAATCCTTTAGATTCGGTCGAGTATCCCAAAAATATGGCTTTGTCAGATTTAGCATCAAACTTTCCATGGTTTTCTTTGTTGTTCAAGATGTAACAATAACAACCAAAAATGTGAAAATATGAAATGTTTGGCTTTCTATTTTTCTAGATTTCATATGGTGTTTTGTTGATGATTTTTCTTATTGTCACACGGTTTAAAATGTAGCATAAAGTGATTATGGCTTCAGCCCAAAAGTATTTTTCAACATTTGATTCTTCCAACAATGTTCTTGCCATTTCTTTCAATGTTCTATTCTTTCTTTCAACAACTCCATTTTGTTGAGGAGTTCTTGCACAAGATAGATTATGAGAAATGCCAAGATCTTCAAAAAAGTTTTTAAAAGAGGCATTTATGAATTCTCCTCCATGATCACTTCTTACAGAAATGATTTTGGAATCTTTTTCATTTTGAACCTTCTTACAAAAGTTTTTGAAAGCATCAAATGCATCATCTTTTTGTTTTAAAAATAAGACCCGTGTATATCGAGAGTAATCATCAACAATAACAAAACCATATCTCATTCCACCTAGACTTGTTGTTTTAATAGGACCAAAAAGATCTATGTGAAGCAGCTCAAGGACTCTATTTAAGGAAATAAACTCTTTTGGACGAAAGCTACTTTTAATTTGTTTTCCTTTAGCACAAGCTTCACATATTTTATCTTTATCAAAATTGATTTTTGGTAATCCTCTAACAAGTTCTAATTTTGAAATCTTTGAAATAGTTTTCATACTGATGTGTCCTGTCCTCTTGTGCCAAATCCATTTATCTTTGTTTATGGACATGAAGCAGGATTCATCAGGTAATTCTTCAAGGTATAAAACATAAAGATTTTCTTTCTTATACCTGAAAAAATGAGTTCGCTAGTTTTGTTTTTAACTTCACAGAAGTTTGGTTTAAAGATAACCTCGAAGCCATTGTCACATAGTTGACTTATGCTTAAGAGATTATGTTTCAGACCTTCTACATATTGAACATCAGAAATTTGAGCTGAGTTTTTCTTACCAATGGTTCCTTTACCTTTGATTTGAGCTTGGTTGTTGTTACCAAAGGTTACAGAACCTCCTTCTTTCTTTTCAAATGACATGAAACAGCTTTTATCTCCTGTCATATGTCTTGAACAGCCACTGTCCAAAAACCATGGCTTTCTCTTGACAAGTTGAAATCCATTCTGCATAAGGTGTTACTTTAACTTTAGGTACCCACTTTGTCTTGGGTCCTTGAGAGTTAGTTTTAATTATTTCTTTCTTTTTAAAATGACATGTTGATTCTTGATGACCAAATTTGAGACAATAGGAACATTTAACAGTTGGTCTTGGTATTGTTTTTGAAATCTGAGTTTTCGAAGGTTGGGATCTTGATTGTGTAAAAATTCTGGATCGTTCTCCCTTTTTCAAACTTTCTGGAGAAGGTTCAGTTTTTCTTCTTGAACTTTCTCCGTTTTGAGAATAGGCTGGAGAACGTTCTGGTTTTTCCAAAATTGGCTCTTTTCTTTCAAATATCGTTCTGCTCTTATTCTTCTCATCCCGTTTTTTGAAATAGCAAGCAAATTCCAAATGTCCAAGTTTTTTACAGTATGAACATTTTATTTTGCATTTTTCGATCTTGCTTTCCGGAATAAAAAAGTTTTCATACATTTTGGTTTTTTGAGATTGATCAAAACCAAGACCAACTTTATCAAATTTTCCTATTTGTGATCCCATGATTTTCTGAAAAGTTTCAGTAGCTATTATAAAATTAAGCAAATCAGTTTTCAATATTTCATTTTCAGATTTAAGGTGAACGTTCTCCGTTTTAGCTGCAGAACGTTCTTGACCTTTCTGAATTTCAGAACTTTGCTGTTTTGATCCTCTCAGTTCTTGAATGGTATTTTTGAGAATTTCAATCATGGCCTGAGCCTTTTCTTTTTCTTTAAAAACTTGTTCTTTTAAGGAACTACATTTTTGTATGAGAGTGTTCGAATCATTTAGCAAATTGTCAAATTCTTTTCCCATTAATTCACACAGAGAACAGGATTCAGAATTGATTACCTCGTTTTCTTCTATATCTGCCATCAAGCATATGTTGGCTTCTTCTTCTTCTGTGTCTGATTCTTCTGAGTCATCCCATGTGGCCAACATTGATTTCTTTTTGAAAGGAAATCGTTTTGGTGTTTTCTTATTCAAGGGACATTCAGATTTGTAATATCCTAGTTTATTGCAACCAAAACATGTAATCTGGCTCTTATCAACTTCTGTTTTGGGAAATCCCTTTTTGATTTGATCTCTCCTTTTCATCATTCTATGTATTTTTCTGGTGAGAAGAGCAATTTCTTCATCAGCATCTTCTTGTCCAGTTTCTTCTGGTTCTTCATCAGTTTGTAGTATGATGCTTTCTTGAGATGCCTTCAGAGCTACTGCTTTGCCTTTCTTGGCAGGTTTATCTTCTTGTAGCAGTATTTCATGTGCTCTTAAAGTTCCTATCAATTCTTTCAGGGGAAGTGTTTCAAGATTTTTGGCTTGGCTTATAGCTGTTACTGTAACACCCCGAACCCCACTGTTATCGGCAGTGCTACTCGGTCTTCTCACCCCCCTAACCACCTAGTGGAAATAGTGAGTTTTTGCCTTCCGTGGGAATCGAGCCCGGTACCTGGGGGATAAGTAACTGCCTCATCACATTCCCACTACCAAGATCAATTGGTAGTGGGAATGTGATGAGGCGGTTACTTATCCCCCAGGTACCGGGCTCGATTCCCACGGAAGGCAAAAACTCACTATTTCCACTAGGTGGTTAGGGGGAGTGAGAAGACCGAGTAACATCGCCTATAACGCTGAAGGGTCGGGATGTTATGGTAGCACCGCCGATAACGCTGAAGGGTCGGGGTGTTATAGTTACCATTGGTCTCCATACAATTGGAATACATCTCATGATCTTTCTTACCCTGTCTTGTATTGAATATGCTTTGCCAAGAGAACGCATTTCATTCACTATTGTTGTGAATCTTGCGTACATCTCATCAATGGTTTCTCCTTCTTGCATCTCAAATAATTCAAATTTTCTTATACCAATGTCTATTCTTGTTTCTTTGACATGGCTTGTGCCTTCATGGTGAGTTTGTAATGTGTCCCATACTTCTTTAGCAGTTTCACATTCGTCTACTCTTTCACTTTCTTCCCTGCTCAAAGCACACGATAAGAATAAATGAGCTTTAGAGTTTAGGAGTCCAGTCTGCTTCTTTCTTTTCTGTTGAAGCTGGATCTTCTTGATCATTCTTGGAACATGATTTCCATTTATTATGATGTTCCACATGCCTGTGTCCTGTGATTTGAGAAACAATTGCATTTTGTTTTTCCAAAAGTAATAATCAGTACCATCAAAGAATAGTGGTCTGTTTGAGGATCCTCCCTCAACAATGTATTTTGCTTTGGACATTTTCTGGATCTTTTTCTCTAACACTGGTTAGGTGTTCTTTTTAGAGACCTTGCTCTGATACCAATTGAAGTAGCAAAATTGATTTACAAGGAATGGGGTTTGAATTGTAAATCTCCCTTTTTAAAATTTCCTTAAAAAAACTTCAGTTTTAAACTCAAGAAAGTTCTTGGTTAAGGAAGCAGAAAAACGGAGAACGTTCTTGGTTTTATCAGAAAACGGAGAACGTTCATATTAGTGTGTAAAACAGAAAAACGGTTTTGTATTTTAATCTTAAAAACAATCAAACTTGATAAGGAGATTAAAGATAAGAAATACCACACACAAATGTATCCTGGTTCACCCAACTTGGGCTACGTCCAGTCCCCACAATTGTGAGATTTTCCACTAAGTGTTTAAAACAAGAACCTTCTTGATTTTACAGCACCTAGCCTAGATCAACCTTGATCTTTGTTTACAGAACTTAATCTAATTCCACCTGGTATCAGATTAATCAAATCACCTATCTGTCTTGATAGGATTTCTTACAATCTACCTCAAACTATATTAAACTCTTATAGTTTGAGTTTTACAATAATAATGAGATTGTTTAGAATCTGAAATTTCTCAACTCTTGTTTGAGATTTCGATTCTTTTACAGATAAATCAGTATAAATATATCAGAGTAAAAAGAATTTAACTACAACTGATTCTGTAAATGATTTGCAGAATTTCAAGTATGTGAATGTGAATGATTTGGAGAAACTTGTTAGCACTTGAACTTCTGCGTTTTCCTTGAGCTGTGGCCTTCCTTTTATAGGCTTGAGAGCATTTAATGAAGGCCAATATAGCCGTTGTTAATGCCTTTATCTGACTTGACCAGAGGCATTATTTCTAAATAAAAATAATCCACTTTTGACTATTTTTATTTTCTGTTTAGGCTGAGCTGTATTTTGCGTTTTGAATCAAACTTTCTTGAATAATTAATGATCCTCTAATGCTTCTGATAAGAGATAATATTGCTAGCTTGAACTGAAGCTTTGAACCATTCAAAACAGATTGAAAACGATCATGAAAACTTGATGTAGGAAGCTTGTACTGAAGCTTATAAAACTGACTGGAGATTGATGATCATTCTGCACTTTTTGTACTTTAGGTATCCTGGAGGCTGACAATCAATCTGGACGTTTTTGTGGCCATATTAGAAACTGACTTGACTTCATGATTGTTTTAACAGTCTTGACAGTCATTTCCAGAACTGTCTGGACATGCTTGTTTGAGAGTCTTTTTCTTTTGCAATTCGAATGTCCTCTTTGATTTGAATAGATCCTATGTGTTCTCTGCCATGTAGTGATAATATTCATGTAACTTCCAGAGCCAACAACTTTAATTAAGTGATGGAGAAAGTTGGGTCTTTATGCTGTCACAGCCTGGCGAACATTCTCCGTTTTCCATAATGTGAAGAATGTTCTCTGCTGCTGTTTTCTTTGATTCTTTTGAAACCTATCTTTGAATTAACACACTCAAAAGCACATGTTAAAATAACAATATACTTAGAATCATAATTAACAATCTTTTAATTAACCTTTGTTTATTTTCATCAAAACTTTAAAATTGAGAGTTTGTCTTAACAATCCTTTGGTTGAGGTATCCTCTGGTATTCTTTGGTTGAGGTATCCTCTGATATCCTCTGGTTGAGGTATCCTCTGATATCCTCTGGTTGAGGTATCCACTGATATCCTCTGGTTGAGGTATCCTCTGATATCCTCTGGTTGAGGTATCCTCTGATATCAGCTTGGTGAGGTATCCTCTGATGGCAGCTTGGTGAGGTATCCTCTGATGGCAGCTTCGTGAGGTATCTTCTGATGTCAGCTTTGTGAGGTATCCTCTGATGACAGCTTGGTGAGGTATCCTCTTATGGCAGCTTGGTGAGGTATCCTCTTATGGAAGCTTGGTGAGGTATCCTCTTATGGCAGCTTCGTGAGGTATCCTCTGATGTCATCGGGTAACATCTGCTGTTTTTTCAGATTGTGTCAAGAGTGTTCTTTATGCTGATTTTTTGGCTTTCCTTGAATCATTAACATGCTGTTAATTCTGGACATTCTGGAGACTGTTCAGTCTTGCTTTGGCAGCTTGATTCATGGCCTTTTTTCTTTGCGATTAGAATGGTTCCTTTTGATTCTAATTGATCACATCTGTTCCTTGTCATGTACTCTTAGTACTGATGTAAATTCCATATGCAATAACTTTAATTAAGTGGTGGAGAAAGTTTGGTCTTTATGCTATCACAGTCTTGCAAACATTCTCCGTTTTCCAGAATATGTCAAGAATGTTCTCTGCTGCTGTTTTCTTCGATTCTTGCTTTGTTCACTTATGCATTTATGTTCCTTAAACAAACTTAAGTGAAATCATTAGTAGATCACCATTCATAAGACTTAATCATTTAATTAAAAAGGTTTGTTGTCATTAAAACATATATCAAAAAGGTTTTTTCCTCAACAATAGTAAGTTACTAAATTATTTCGAAATTTTTTCAGATTCTTATTTTTCGTCATATTATCCCAGTTTACTTTTTATATTTTTTACTTTTTTACTATTTTTTTTTATACTATTTGTTAATTGTGAATTGTTTTAGTTTAAGATTGTGAACTAGTAGTAGTATGTGGATTGTATTTGTGACTTTGTTTGTGAATTGTGTCTTAGAGTTCGGATTGTGAACTTAATGTGTCAAAATGTGACTTTGGGATCGTGAATAATTTGTGAATTGTTTTACTTTGAGAATGTGAGTTGTAACTTTGAGAATTGTGATATTGATAAGAAAATTGATGCATAATTCAAGAAGAAAGTTTTCAACAAAGATGAAAATTGTAAAGCGGATACATTTTAATTGATTGAATTGTGTGATGTTCTAAAAACTTGTGTGATTTATGAAAATTGTAAAACTTGCGTAAATTGAATCTCTAATTTTTTCAACTTGTCAACTATGTATGAATTCGACTAATCCGCTTTATCTTAACTCTTTTGATTTCTACAACTACAGCTACTACATAAATATCATTTTCAATAATGAATATTATCAAGACACGAATGCATAACAAGACGGATGATTAATTTCTTGCTGACAATATAATGTTTAATATTAAAAACGAAAGAGCTGAAAACTTTAGTTTTAATTCAATTATTGATGATTTCAAAGTTTTAGGATAACGAATTATACAACCTTAATTCGATATAAATGTCATTTTTTATGAATTATATTTTTATTTTGTATTGATATTATGTTAAATATTTAATAAAATTATAACTTTTATAAATTTTAATTATAATATTTTAATTAATATTTATAGTTTATCTAATATTATATGATAATATTATATGTAAGATCTCTTTTCAGCATTATTGTTGATAAGTGACAAAAATTTAACTCCTTTGAGTAGTTTTGAGTATGTATAGGTATAGCCCTGGGAAGTGATTACTTTGATAGACATTACATCTCAAATTATTCATTACTCGTGTACTATAGATACTATGCATGCCACTGCCACCCTGTTCATTATCATGCCAAAACTTAGTCAAGTACAACTAAGACTTCTAGCATACTTCAATCACGAACACTTGTTTCCTGTTCAGTGACACCTATAATTTTAACGAGTTAAAAGATTTATATGTTATATATTATAAAAAATTGATTTTTTCATTCCATAATTTAATAATTAATTTTTAGATTTTTAAAAATACAGAAATTAATTTCATGTTTAGTTATTGTAATGATAATCAATTAAAGAAAACATATATCAAAAAATACTTTTTATGAAAATTATTCGAGAAAAAATAGTTTTTTTTTAAATAAACTTCAATTTTGCAGTAAAAAAAAAAAAGTAAACTTGAATTTCATCAATAAATTTTTTGACAAATAGAAACAGTCATGTTTGTGGAAAACATATTTGTTTTAATAGATTGGACTCTGTTATAACTTTGCAGTTAAAAAAGTCCTCGTCGTGTAAGAAAAATTATTCATTTTAATCTTTAAATAAAAATCAAACATGTCTCTGAATTGATATCTACCATTATGAAAAGAAGACTAAAACAAAATTTTAATATTTTAGAGGCAAAGTTGTCATCATGTATTAATTCCATAATATGATCCCTATGTATTTTTTGAGAGGAGAGGGAAGTGAGTCAATGAGAAGTGGAAACGTGGTGAGATCTATGTTGGGATGGTGAGAGAAAAAGATAAATATGTAAGGCAGGGCCTATCTCTGTGTGTGTGCTATCTCTGTGGGGGCTGGGTATGGAGTTTCGTATTGTGAGACACGTGTTTATTCAAAATCTTAATACATTCTATATTTAATATTGAAATTAAACTATCTTTTATTTAAAATTATCTTTTATTTAAAATGCTCTATTATATTTTATATTTAAATTTATATTAGTTTTTTTTACATTAAAGAAAACAGAGATGTAATATATTTTTTTTTCTTCATATTTTAGGGTTTAGGATGCGACTATCTATTGTCATTTTATATTTTTTTATAATAAATAATTAAGTATTAATTTAATAAATTATAAATTATAAAAAAAATAAAATATATTAATAAAATTAAATAAAATACATTTAATGAAAAAAATACATAAATTAATGCACTTGATTAGTTGTGCCAAAATAAATAAGATACTATATTATCTTAACAACTTAATTTATTTATTTTGACACATATACTTAACTACATTAACTTTGATTATTTTTTTTATTAAATATATTTTATTTTATTTTATTAATATAATTTAGATTTTTTTTAATTATTTGTATTATTTATTAATTTAACATCTAATCATTTATTGTAAAATAAAAAATAAAAAGACAATAGATTATCGCATGTCTAAAATATGACCTCAAAGAAAAAATATATCTTTTTGTGGTTGCATTCTAGACTTGTAACCTTTTAAAAGTAAAAATATTAAGATATTTTACAAGTCATTTTATACTGTATATGTGTATATATAATTAAATTGAATTTTTCATGATTGGCTTTATGGTTTAGTCAACCATAGACAATTAAATAAAAATAAATAATTTTATCTCTATTAAACTAACAATTTACAATCTACTGTACATTAAATTCGATTAAAAAGATCAAATTTCATATATAAAATTGTCAATGATTTTTTCAAACGAAATTAGTTTACAAAAGCATCAATATCTTAACCAACATTTGAATTATGTTAATAGTCGACTATCACCATCCATTTGCATTTTGGGGGTACTAAAATTAAATATTAGAAAAATGAAGAATAGAAAGAGGTAGGGGACAAAACCAAGCCAAAAGCTTGTTTAAAGTTTAAACGAATAGATAGAAAACCCCACCTTATTATAGTAAAAATCATCCCAATAAATGTAGAGATAATGTGTCATCACTAAAACTAAAAGTCATGAATAGACACGGAAAAAAACGCAAGTTGATAAGGAGAATTATTGTCTTTCACTTACATTTTTTTAGCATGTTTATTTTTATCTATAGTTTAAAATTATAAAGAATGTGCATTCTTTATAATAAATAAATATAGTTGTTTGATATATCAAAATTAAAATGAAATATATCAATTTTTATTTATATTTTATTTTAGAGTAATATTTTATAATTATTGTATAAAAAAAATTGTGATTAAACACAGTCCAAATTTCCTTTTTCATTGATTTTTTAACAAGTTTCTTTTTTCATACTTGATTCTGGCCGAATAGGTTTTGGGAGACAAGATTGTAATATATATGAACCGTTTTTGTCTGACAAAATTGCCTTCCAAAATTACTCTATAAATCAAATATAAATTAGGGAAAAGGAGTGCATGATTCAAGGAAAATAAATTATTTCTTTTATCAGATAGACCCGAATGATTTATTTATATACAACATTTACCTTCAACTTGACTTGAAAAAGATGTACTTTTAATAAATAAAAAATTATAGAAAATTAAAAAATATTTTTTAATATGAAAAATGTTAATAAGTGTTCCAAGAATTCTTGTTAAGAATATAAATATAAAATAAAAAATCTTAAAAAATTTATAATTTATATTTTAGAATAATAGAAAGTGGAATTCTCTCCTCAATTTTATTTATTTATATCGATACGAATATATTGAAAATAAATAGAAAAACCTAAATATGGCAAGTGAAATGCAATTAGTACAAAATCTCATAGAATCTCCTAGAATTAGTAATTTTCGGGAGTTTTGATAATTATGACATAAACAAATAAGTACAATTAATGTCCATAAAAACCTCCCATAGAAGTATTTAGCATTGAACATCCTAACCTGTAAAGCACATTTATCACTGATAATTGGCGTGATTGAGTAACTGCTTTTGGTACTACACTAAAAAATAAGTACTAAAAAAAGGATGAATTATAAATAAATTAGGAAATACCTAAAATAAAGTTTGGTTATTGTCACACCACAATATTAAACAAAAAACCTTTTTCTTTTTCTTATGTGTTGGAAGGAAAATAGCATAGCAAATATTTGTGTTTTGTCTTTTCTTGAGTTTTTGAATGCTTCTTGGGCATTATCTGTCTGTTAAGGTGAAACAGGCTCTGAAAACAATGCGTGTGTAATCAAGTTTGGAGCTTTTTTGTCTCTGATTTGTGTGATATCTGATCACTGCTTGGTATTTTAATCTTGTTAGTGATGACAGTAGAGGACCGTTTGGTGGGTGAAGAGGTTTCCGGTGACGATTTTCCGGCCGGTATGCGTGTTCTTGCTGTTGATGACAACAAAACTTGTCTCAAATTGTTGGAGAATTTGCTTCTCAAATGCAACTATCATGGTTTGTTGTCTTTCTTTTTACATTCACTCAATTCCATTGATGATTTTTGTATGTTCCCCCTTACTATTTTCCTTCCATGCAATCGACTCATGATCATATAGTAATTGGAAGTATCTTTGATACTTTTAGAACTTTTTTTATAGCCAGATATTAGTCATCACCAAATAATGATTATGTTAGTTTTCAGGGTTTGAACCTCAGACCCTATAAGTACTCTGGCGCTCCTTAACTTTAGCTCACCAACCAAAGTTTAGGAGGGGAGGGGGGATTTTAGAAAAAAGGGAAGGATGAAGTGGAAGGAATTGAGGGTTTTCAGAGGGTAGGGTTTTAGGAATCATATGTGTCGGCAACCGAGATGCCTACTTGAGACATATTTTAGACCCTTTGTTTATGGACACTTTGTTTGTTCGCTTGTGTAGTGTTGTACTACTATATTGTATATATACATCAGTTGACAATTTTCTTGATTTTAGAAATAGAATGCCTTTCTTTTGCAAGACGGTTGTGTTTTCTATTTTCCTAAAGTTGAAATGTTTCCTTTGAAAATTTAAATCTTATAAAGATTAGTTTTTATTGGGTTGACACATTTGTGTTTGACTAGGTGCTTGTTAGTGGATGAATGAATTGATCGTCTTTTATAATGCAGGAAGCCTTTATTTTAAATTTCTATGACTGAATCTGTTGTCTGATTCTTGGTTGTTGCAGTTACTACAACTACAGAGTCAGTGAAGGCCCTAGAAATGTTGAGGGAAAACAGAAATATGTTTGACCTTGTTATCAGTGATGTAAATATGCCAGACATGGATGGATTTAAGCTCCTTGAGCAAGTTGGACTTGAAATGGACCTACCTGTAATCAGTAAGCTCAAACACCTTTGTCTTAGAGCAAGTTTGGTATCACGGTGAGTTTTTCAGAATCATGTGAGTCATTGTGATTTTAAAAAGCTACAAGTTGTATCTTTTGTAGAATCATAGTGGCTAACTGTGATTGTGATACCAAGCTAAAATTCACTTCTTATTCAGAGAGTATCTTTAAGTGAATGAAAATTTTTCAAACTCACTTACCTTAAACTCTTGCTTTGTGTGTGTGTGTGTGTTTTTTTGTGATGTAGTGCTGTCAGGAAATGGTGATAAAGAGAGGGTGATGAAAGGCGTGATACATGGCGCTTGCGACTATCTAATGAAACCTATCCGAATCGAAGAGCTGCAGAACATATGGCAACATGTAGTGAGAAAGAAGATTGATTGCAAGGATCATACTAAGGGTACAAATACTAACGAGGATAAAATCTGCAATATGGTTGGGGTGTGTAGTCAAAACATCACATCTGAAAATATTGATAACAAGAACAAAATGTTGGGACAAAAAAGGAAGGAACAAAGTGAGGAAGATGATGATGATGAAGAAGATAACGATGAAGAGAATGGAGAGGAACCCTCAACTCGGAAGAAGCCTCGTTTCGTTTGGGATGCTGAGTTGCATAGAAAATTTCTTGATGCTGTTAATCAACTGGGCCTTGACAGTGAGTTTATGTGACAATGTTTTTTTTTACTTGACTTGAGAAACATGGAAACTGAATATGACCATTTGATAGTTAAATATGGATATTACTGTTCCTAATATGTAGTTTCTTCAACTTTTATTGCAGAGGCTTTTCCGAAGAAAATACTTGATTTGATGAACGTAGAAGGGCTTACAAGGGAAAATGTAGCAAGCCATTTGCAGGTACAAATTCTAATCTAACTTCCCCTTCTGTCATAAATTCTTAGACTAGTTTATGGCTAAAATATTTGATCACCACTTTTGGCAAATGTGGTCAAAGTTAAAGTGGATAATTTGCTTTAAACTTGTGTTTTCAGACAAATATTGGTGTGAACATATCTTAGATCAGTTGTTCATTGAATTTTCAACCAGCTAATTTATAATATATAAGTATGCATAAGGAATGAATGACTCAATACTAGAATTTGCCAATAAGGTGTCAGCTC
This sequence comes from Cicer cuneatum, assembly GCA_037974295.1. NCBI lineage: Eukaryota > Viridiplantae > Streptophyta > Magnoliopsida > Fabales > Fabaceae > Cicer > Cicer cuneatum. The sequence goes on from JBBPBO010001985.1 coordinate 1,352,503, forward strand.
AGTGGTAAGAGTTCTAATTTGTAGCCTAAAGAGAATGAGTTCAAATTCTTTCGGAAACGGTTGTAAAATGATCGTCAATGTCACTTTAATTAATAATAATTGTGCCATGATAACTGCATATAAGCTCGTTCTCGTTTTGGATTGCAGAAATACAGACTTAGTCTCAAAAGGCCAGCTAAACAAGCTAGAATTGATGGTATATTGGGTACTACGGATCCTTACCTGCAAATGGGTTCAGTAGGTGGATATGGAGATTTTTGTACCTTGTCAGGATCAAGAAGAATCTTAAGCAGCACACTACCATCATATGCATCTAGTGAAATATTTTGTCGGCCGAACGCCTCATCAGTGTTGAACTCGAGAGGAATTAGTTCTTCTACACTAGTCCCTCCGCTCCAGTCTCAAAACATTAACGCTCTTAAACTGCCTATGTTTTCTGCATACGAAAGCTCGAGTTTCTTACAGCGTATTCGAACATCAACAGAGATGAACCAGTTTCGGCAGAACAATTATCCAACCGGCAATATGAAGTTAAGTCCAATTGGTGATTCAAGTGCGTTTGCAATTTCATCTAGCTTCTCAGACATCATCAGAGCTACTACTATTAATAATGCAAATAGCTATCCTTCTTGCTTCTCAAGTAATCACCTACTAACACATAATTCAGGAGCATTTATGAACCACTCTTCTGTTGGAGGTGCTGCTGTGAAATCAGAATCTTTTAACCCCGGCACAAGTGGTTCCTCGAATTCATTCGATTATAATCAGATTAAGGAAAGCTTGCAGAATGCAGCTCAGATATCTAACTTTGCTTCCAATTCTTCTCCATTGTGTGAGGATTTTAACAATGATCAGCTGTCTCAAAATAGCTTAAAGTTTTCCTCTCCCGGTTCTCATTTTCAGAAAAGTCCAATTGATTTTTCTTCCTCGCGTGTTGTTGCCATTCCTTTGGAGGAAACTATGCAATGTCAAGAAGGCTTACTTGGGAATGTCATAAAGGCTTCATGTGGCACACAGCATCAAAACATGAGTTCTACCTTCAATACCTTAAGTTCTCTAGCTTCTCCTAAAGGAGACACTCAGTTGTCTGAAGTTGAGAATTTATATTCAGACGCGAGAATGGAATCAAATGATGATTGCTTCTTGCAGCAAATGATTTCTCTAGAAGGATTCGTTCATAATAGTTGTGTGTCGTTGGATGACATAATAAGCAAAACAGTTAAAAAGGTATAATAAAAATATTCTTGTGTTTTGTTCAATTTTTTATGATTCTTGTGTTTTGTTCAACTCTTGGCAAGTTCCCTGCTTTTAGATGCTTAGAATAAAAACCATATATTGGTATCTGTTTTTAATGGTGTTTTAATATGGTTCTGGTTTTGGTCTGAAATTAAGCATCTATCAGTTCTTTTAAAAGTAAAATTTCATGAAAATCTGTTTATGATGTAGGATCAAAATAAGACGAAATCAATAGACGGAGAAAAGGAATTTGATGCTTGCAAAATTGGACCAAAATGAGTTGTTTCATCTAGTTTAACCACCAGTTTGTATCTACATTAAGATTTTGTTTCTTACATCACAAGGTTTTTTGGACGTGCTACAAATCGTTCGTAGCATGTGGATGGTCGAATCAAATGTCTGAAACAATTTGGCCGTGGTTCCAAACATACGTTAATTTTGACGTAAATTTTCGTTTCTTTAGCAGAAATAGTATGTGCTAGCTGTCAAACTTCTCAACCTTTTTTTGTTTATTATTATCTCTATGTTTATACTTTATATATAAAATATTTTCTCCGGCATTGGGTTGCCCCTCTCTCTCTCTCTCCCCACATACTAGTATAATGATTTATAACTGATTCAGTAAAATTACTTATTTTTTACAATCAAAGTGTGACAAGTTTGAAATGGTTTATATTACTTTTGAATCAGATCATAATATCGCCAATTTTGCTAACTTCTAAAGTAATTAATATTTTAAATCCCTCGTAAGGCAAACATGAATAATAATAAAAATCTTTCTAATCTCACATATGCATACCGTCATTTCTTTAGTTTGTACCTAAAAAAAAAAGCCATATGTAACATTTGTAATTTGAACACAACAAAGGTGTTCTATGTTGTTTGCATGGGCAAATTAGGCATAAGCACCATAAATTTCTATTCTCTTGAACTACTTTATGAAGGACTAGTCCTGCTCTATATTTCAACCTATCAATTGTTTAGGTAAATAAATTACGGTTACAAATCAAATAGTTATCTTGTGCAGTTAATATTTGTTTCATCAGAAATTCAGGCAAAAAAAAATGTTTCATCAGAAAAAGACAGATTTGACTGAGAATGTATATTATGGCATCAGCAATGACCCGTCGCTCACTCTTCCTATGCAACAAAGCTAACAATCGTCAAAGCATATGTTTGGAACTATGGTGGATTTGCCATCTCTTGCGTCTCAAGGATATTCACTGCACAAGCTACCGTTAAGGAATGTGCCCCGCCGACGTGGGATCAAACACCCAATACTGCATGTCACTAAATAATAGTGTCCCATTATAATTTCTTCCCCAAACAATTCAAATAATTGACGTCCAGTACATGATAAAACTATCTTTCCTGGTAGAAATATTATAGGGATAGAAGAAAGAAGTATTTGATTTTATTTCAACTTTGGAAGCACCTTGGTTTCTTCCTGTTATTATAATCACCAAGAAATAGAGCTCCAGGGAACAAATGGAATCCTTCATATGAACTCTCTTTTGTACTCAATTGTTAGCAATACGAACTAAGGCACAGATTTTTTCATGTTACACCTAGATTATATTGCTTTCGTATGGTTGAAATAACAGGTGATTTAGTTAGTTTTACTGGCCATGGTACAGGTTTAGATTCCCTGGTGGTGACGAAACACAGATGTAGTTACCCAGCCAGTGATTTAACTTCATATTTTACTACCATTGTTCTCTGAAATCAAAGACTGCATGAAGCTCAATTGTATAAAATTCAGTGACTATATGACTTCTTGTTCCTTTGACAGTGGAGAATCTGTATCTGAGTTGTGAGGTGGTGATTTCAAAATGTGAGGTAGAAATTTCATAAGCAACAACTCTAGCATCTCTTACAACTTAACATTGTTTTTTGGTTGGTGTCTGTTGAAGGTGCTACAGGGTCCAATGCACCTTCGGTGTGTTTGGAAGCCAAATCAAACACACTCTTAGTTTGCAGTCGATTGCTATAATATACTCCTTAGTTTCATGGGTAAGGATGTTCTGGTTCTAGATAGAAATGGATTCTCTCTGAATAAAAAATATGGCATAGTCATTGCAGTCAGTCAATTAGTATTATTGGATGAAGATCAAACAACTCACCTTATGAGTTGCTTTTCCAATCCAATTTACCGCACTAAATACTTATCCAAGTGTTCCCACAACATGGTTATCAAATCAAGATTCATATTACGAATTGGAATAACTATTTTCCAATTGTGAATTGAATCTCATTATGAATCGTAAAATACATTATTAATAAAAATATAGTTTTTTTAAGTAAAACTAGTGACATGGCTAATTCATAAGTTGATATACCATATTCGAACCTCAATAATTTAAGATTCAAATCATAAATCAAATGAAAAAATAAGTGGCCAGCTATACAAAGTTGGAAAACAAAACAGTGGATGACTGTTAGGACTCAAAATGTGAATGTGAGTCCAAAAGGGTAAATACTATGTCAACTGCCTAAGCCCATTATGTGTCTAGTTTTAGCGGGGAAAAAATAGAAATGGGGAGGTGAGAATGTGACGTGGCAGAGAGGAAGAGTGGGATATAATTGTGGACCAATGCAGTTATAAGGAAGGGAATGGAGAGAGTGAGGATCATGCTAGATTTTTCCCGATTAGAACCTTAGAGGTTGCGCAGAGGGAGAATTATCTCTTCTCTGAGGAGCTTTGGTCTGGGATTACAAGGGATTATCTGTTTATCTTCTGTAATAGTTCTTGTTTTCAGTAAATAATATCATTTTCAGTTCTCTTTTAATTTGGGTTCCTATCAATGACTACACTAAGTTTAGGTATAGATTGAATTGAATCAGGATTCATCATAGTGAATTGAGATTCAACATTATGAATCAGGATTCAATATGAGATTCATGTCCAAAATAGATAGGTATTGGCATTGATTGAGTTCAATTTTGTATCTGAATTGAGATATGACTTACTGAGTATGGTAAGGTGCCTATAACAATTACCAATTGAAGGACAAACACTTCAAGAAAATATCCAATATCTCAGCACTTCAATAAACAAAGGGAGAAAAACACACCACCAAAATATCCCATGCACTTAATAACCAATAATTAGTGAAATTGCATCATTCAATGGGAACAAACTTTCCATCATCCCCTACTCTAACATGAAATTTTTTTAAAATTTTTGGCACCATTCTACATTATCTGATAAAAGCACAAGGCATCAATGTACAGTTGTACACTTAGTCGGTGGAAACATAAACATACATACTAAAAAATAAAATGCAATAAACAAAAGGGCACATTGTAATATTATAAATACAAAATAATAAGATTGAAAACTTATCTATTGAGCAGCACTACCCTGGGCCTGTTCTTCAAGATTCTTAATATGTGCCTTAAGAACCATAACAAGTTCTCTAGCAGGTGCCTGAATCGTGGAAACCAAAACAGAAGCAGGACTTTTCAAAGAACCCAACAAATTAGCATAAATCTGAGCACGTGTTGGCAATGTTTCAAGTGTCTTAAACTCATCAGGACCATAAAATTTCCCTTCAAAAACAGCACCAGTGAAATCATTCTCTTCAAGCTTCTTCTCCTTTTGAAAATCTCTATAAGGTTTAATAGCAGAAGGAATCTCTTCCGTGTGAACGAAAAGCCACACATTCATACCTTTCATACAGGGTTTCAGCATTTCCCATTGAGTTCCTTCGAGTGCTTTATAAACAAGCGTGTTCTTGGCAACGATAAGTTTGGTCGTTTCGGGTAGGGTTTTTCTTAGGTCTTGAAATTGCTTCACCGTAAAGCCTTTGTAGTTGATTCCGGCGAGGAGGTAACAATTTTCGAGCTGTTCTCTAACGGTTTCAACGGTTTCTTCTTTTCTGTTGCGAGAAATAGCGGCGTTGATGGAAGGGAGAGAACGGTGGGTTTTGAGAGTGTGTGTTGGTTTGAAGGAGGTGGGTGGGTTCAATGGGTTAATGGGCCGGTTAAGGAATTGAAAAGATTGGGTTTTGGTGGATGGAAGGGAAAATGTTAATAAAGTGGCAGTGGCTTCCATGGTGATGATGGAAATTGAGAATGAGAAAGGATGAAATATTGAAAATGAGATAATGATTTTGGTTCATATTGGCTTATCTTATCGCTTTTCTTTCATTGGTTACTTTGCTGTGTTGGCTACCCTTATTTATTTTCTTTTTCAGGGGTACCCCCACTCAAGGTTTAATCACACTTGGGCAATATGGTATTTGCAAGTTTAAATTTTAATTTTTTTAAACTTATTTTTTAAAAGATACTTTACAAATCTATTTACTATTAAGTAATTTTAAGAGAAAATTACGTTCGTTGTTTGTTAGTTCTACTTAAATGATACTAACACTTTTTTTTTTCTGTTTTGAAAAATTATTTATTATACGACACAATTAAAGTTAAAATTAAATTTTTAATTTGTAAAATGATATTTGCAACGATTTTAAAATATATAATTAAGTTTTTAGTGGCACAACTGAATTGCATATTCTAATGTATGTTTGATAAATGTCAGATAAAATGTGTGAGTACAGGGTAGACGAGTGCATTTTAAAAATTAAATGAGATGTGAGTATAAACTAAGACACTCAAGAGAGTTAAATGCAATTTCTTCTAATTTTTTTAAAAATGGTTTAACAAAAATAAGTTTTTTTTTATAGTAAAAATAAGCTATAACTAGATTTACGAGTCAATAATTTATAATGAGGTTTATCAACTATACAAAATTTCAGTTAAGTTGTTGAACTTTAAATAATTTACAATTAAATCCTTAATTTTTTTAATTATTTGTGATAAACCTTTAAACATGTTAATAAGTATTAACTCGACTGCAAATTATTTAAAATATTATAGAATGATTATAAATTATGTAGATGTGTATGGTACTTAGTTTTGGTTTATCTATTTTATTTATAGATTAAATAACATTTTGATTTCATAAAATTTTAAAAAAAAATTTATTTATTGTAATTTTTATTTTGTATTTTTTAATTTTATAAAATTATTCTACAAGTAGTTTGAATTTATGTTGGAACGTAATATATATTTTCGAATAATTTTTCTAACATATTTACAACATTATAAAAAGTTCCTGCAAAAAATATCTAAAAATCCGATGTTTAGATATTAATATTTTTGTTTCTTTTATTTTGAATTAATGACGTTTAAAAAATTCATATTTAATTAATCATAAGTTAAAATTAGGAGGAATTTTTAATAATTTTTTAAACATGCTTACAAAAATCATAAAAAGTTAAAAGTTAAAAGACAATTAAAATATTTTGTTTCAAAATCTTACGTTAATCCAATATCGTGTTGTGCAAAGTCAGCCTTATTTCAGATCTTATCACATGTTTGCCCTTGCGTCTGTGCTCCACTTTTCAACATTCTCCTTCAACGAATTCAATTTGGCCATTCGTTTTTCATTCTTCTAAGCCTTCTATTTTTTGACTGTTTTTCTTTGTCAACGCTATAAATAGAGTGATCAAGCATTTGAGAAAGTACACCAAACTGAACACATTTATCAACTTCTCTCTTGTCCCTTTTCTACTCGCACCTTTTCAAACTACTTCTCACATTTCTTTATGCATCTTCAATTTGCTAGTGGTCTCAGTTTCATTTTCAGAGTTATCTTAACGCAATATTTGAAGGTATAATTAAATAACAAACTTTACAATGCAGTGAAAGTCTGATAAATTTTGTCTGAGTTGTTTTATGTTGACAACGTTGTGATTGTTAGTCTGCTTGTACAATTTCAAGTAATGTCTCAAAAATTTTTAAAGAGAGCGACTTAATGCACTATAGACCCCATTAATTTCTTCATTTACAACAATATTTTTCAAAAGCAAATTCATTTCAAAAACAATATGTGTAAATAATTTTCAAAAATAAATTCATTTTAAAAACAAAATTATGTGTTATTTGATGAATATGATAATATTTTATGCATATTATGTCTTGTTCAACTTGCATGGTGTGTTTGTATTGCAATTCTCACACTACAAACAAATTACGGTTTACTGCGGTAAAGGGAGCTTTATTGAGGTTCTCACAACGTGGCGGCGTCATGAATTCGAAGATACGAACTCCTTTAATTTTAGTTTACATTAAGCTTTGACCACTTGACTTGAGATTTAGAGTTATTTGTAAACATTTAATTAGCAATTTGAACGTTGTATCAAATGATTACTTTGTTAAGTATAATATTCCTAAAGTGTTTTATAAAGTTTTTAAATTCCCCAAAATTTTCACTCTTTTTGGCATTAATTATGAATTCTTGGACAAAGAATATTTATTGTGATATATAATTTAATAATATAAATTAAAAAGTTTTTATATCTGTTTTAATCTATATGATTATTACATGGTTGTCTAATTCTAGTGAAGTCAGATGTGAGAATAAATTATCCATAGTCTATTTAACTAATCTATAAATCCATCAAATTCATCCACTATCTAATCTATTTAAAAATATGGATGGATCGGATTGGATCCATTCCAACTGTTTTTTTGAAATATCATATTTACTAAAATAATGGATAATGTTTTTAAAAATATATATATATATATAATTTTATGAAAATATTATATATTTATTTCAAAAAATATTTTTTATTAAAAAAATATTTTAAAAATAGTTTTTTTTAATTATTTTAAAATTAATTATTTCTAAAAATAGTTGTATTTATTATTTTTTTTAAAACTGATTAAAATTTTATTATTTTACAAAATGTTTTTATGAAAATCAGAATTTTTAATTATTATTTACTTTTAACTAATATCTTTATTATATATTAGAAAAATAATGATTTATTTTATTATAAAACATAACCTTATTAAAAATATTATATTTTCTTAATAGAAAAACAGAATTTAAGTTTTTTCATTATTTAAAAAAATTCATAATTTTAAAAATAATAACTTAGATGGTGGCTGGTCGTTGGACCCGTCGGTCCCCATACCACTAACATCAGCCGTGTCACATGTTGTCAAACGACCGCTGTTGGATCGCTAGACAAATATTGGTCGTCGGAACTCTACCATGGTGGTTGCCGGAGCACCGATGGATAAGGTCATTAAAGTAAAAAAAACTTTTGTTGCAAATTATTTAATATTTTTCTCCGTACAAGGAAATTGGCTAATGAAAGCAGTAGGAATGAGAGAAATGTTAGTTATAAATTGAGAAATTATGAGAAACAGTAAACACATTACTCATATGAGAAATATTAGTTATAAACTGATAAATACAAGTAGTGAACATAAGATGGAAAATTTTACATAAATTCTTGATATTGTTGTAGAACAGTTGAAATGTCTTATTTCATTTTTTGAAAAATATAGAGAAAATAGATTTGAAAATACCATTAATTATGCTAAATAAATTTTCTATAGTTATTAAATAAAATATTAATAATTTATTTATTAACTTTTGAAAAATCATCTTCTAATAATTTCGCTTTAGATCTCCTAATGTGTTGAGTCTGACTCTACCTCCAACTACTACTCCTATTATTTAATTATTAATTAATAAAGAGCGGTGGTTCACATTCAAAGTCTCATCTAGAGTAGTGATTTCTTTGATAAAAGGTGCTTCAACTAAAAAAAAACAATGGCACCTAAAGAAACATTATTGTTCATCTATTTCCTTTATTTGTTTTGTTATCTTTTACTTTTCAAGCAATGTTAATCATGTATTTGAACTTTCTACATTAATTAACGATATGATAAAAAGAGAATGATAACATAAGATAAAATAAGATATTAAATTGGTATATAAAAATTTAAGTGTATGTATATAATTATTGTTACAAAATTGATAGTACGGAAAGCATATATACGCATGAGGTGTGTTATGGTTTTGCATGCGTTTCAAGACCCATTTTGTGAGACAATTTCTTTTATATATAGATTGAACTGAATCATTGAATTCAGTCGACGGATGGCCTATAATAACTGGAATCTTCGTGTTCTCGAAAACGACTTAATATAGACTTTTAATTATATAATTTGCTTATTGTTGCAGTTATTCTCATTCTTATCATGAAAATTGGTAAGTTTTGATATGGACACAGTGGGCCACTTTCCATTTCTTCATCAGGAAGCATTGTCTCTTGGAGTGCAAGGCTTCACTCTTCAAAAGGCATAATTTTGGCATTTTGCAATCAGCCTAATTTGCCTTTTAAATTATCTTTTACATTTTAGTTCAATTGACAAATATTGATATTTTTAAGTTAAATATTTTATTTTAATTCGAATTGATATCTACGAATTAATTATAGTATAATTTATCATCTCTTTTAAAAAAAATTATAATCGAAAATTCATAATCAATTACAAGAATACAAACTTCTTTCCAGTAGCTGCTTCAAGAATTCACTGTCGAATTGCGATTGAGACAAGAGAAGAACAGTATGACCGCTCATTCAAATAAGTGCTAAAGTTATTTAAGAAAACTAAGTTGGATGATATTTTAAAGTGTTAAATTCATGAATAATAATTAAAGTTGTATTAAATATTAATTTAATAGATTAAAAATGTAATTTTTAATGTAATCAATTAAATTATTTGTAAAATACTCTTTATTTATAAATCTTATTTTTATGGTTGATATCTCTTTCTATAATTGTTGTAGAGGTTTAAAAAATCAAAATAAAGTAAATAAATTTAGCAATAAAATAGTAATGTTTTAACTGATATGTTTTTACTAACAACAACATACACATAGACCGTATGATCACAAGATTTGACACACAATTTAGACACACACTCACTTAAAAAAGATAAAAATTAATAATATATATTTTAAAAATAATTAAAAATATATATTTTTATTTTTATGTGGGTTATTTTTCATCTCCCTTTCTATTTTTATGTGGGAGAAATTAATTAAAAATATAGAATGATTATAAATTATGTCGAGACACATTGTATGTAGTCTTTGTTTATCTATTTTATTTAAAGGTTAAATAATTTTTTGAATTTTATAAAATTTTAAGATTTTGTTTTTACTTATTTTAAAAAACTTTATATTTTTTAGTTTTACAAAATCATTTTGTAAGTAGTTGTAATTTTTTTTGAAATGTAATATATATTTTTGAATTATTTTTTCTGACATGTTTACAACATTATAAAAAGTGTTTCTTTAAAAATTATCTTATAATTTGATGTCTATATTCATATTTTCGTTTATTTTATCTTGAGTTTATGATGTTTAAAAAATTCATATTTAATTCATCACAAGTTAAAAATTTCAACAAAAAATTAGGAGGAATTTTTTATAATGTTTTAAACATGTTTACAAAAATCATTAAAAATTTAAAAGTTGAAAGACGATTAAAATATTTTATTTCAGAACCTTATGTTAATCAAATATCGTGTTGTGCAAAGTCAATCTTATTTCAAATCTCATCGCATGTTTCATGTGCGCTTGTGTGTGTCCTCCACTTTCCAACATTTGCCTCCCACAAACTCAATTTGACAGTTTGTTTTTCAATGTTTTGAGACTTCTATTTTTTGACTGTTTTTCTTTTTCAACACTATAGATAAACTCATAAGCCATTTGAGAAAGTACATCAAACTGAAAACATTTATCATCTTTTCTCTTATCTTTTTTCTGCTCGACACATTTTCGAGTCACTTCTCCCATTTCTTTATGTCTCTTCAATTTGCGAGCGGTCTTAGTGCCATTTTCAAAGTGGTCTTAACGCTATATTTTAGAGTTTAATTATAGAATGAACCTTACGGTGCAGTGGAAGTCTGATACACTTTTGTTTGAGTTGTTTTATGTTAAGGATATCATGATTAGTCTGCTTGCACAATTTTAAATAATGTCATAAAAAATCTTAAAGAAAATGACTTATTACACGATTCGTCCTAGTAATTTCTTCGTTTACAACAATATTTTTCAAAAGCAAATTCATTTCCAACACAACATTATGTGTTATTTGATGAATATGATAAAATTGTATGATTGCACAAGTGTCTACTACGTCTAGTTCAACTTGCATTGCGGGATGAATTTGAGGATATAAACTCTTTAGATTTTAGTTTATATTTTTGGTTGTTTTAATTAAAGAGATTAATATATGGTTGTCTAATTCTAATGAAGACTATATTGAAGTGACAATTTGATCCAATTATTTATCATATATTCAATTTATCTATAAATACATCCAATTTATCCTCTATCTAATATAAATTTTAATGGATAGGATCCAATTAATCTATTTATAAATATGGATGAATCTAACCAATTCAAATTTTTTTCAAAATCCAAATGATCACATAGTTTATTTACTAAAATTCAATGGATTACATTTTTTTTAAAATATATATAATTTTAAGAAAATATATATTCATTTCAAAAAAATAGTTTTTTTAAAATTATTTTAAAACTAATTAATTCTAAAAATAATTTTAATTATTATTTTTTAGAATTTGATTTAAAATTTATTATTTTAAAAAATATTTTTAAGAAAATCAGAATTTTTAATTAATTTTTTCTTATTAATATCCTCATTATATTTAAAAAACAGAATTTAAATAATAATTTATTTATTATAGAACATAACTTTATTGAAAAAATGATACTTTATTAATAAATAAAAAACATTTTTTTGCTAAAATAAAAAACAGAATTTAATTTTTTATTATTTTAAAAATTAATAATTTATTAATTATTAATTTAAATAAGGTGGTGGCCGGTCACTGGAGCACTGTCGTCCACGGTCACGGGTTGTCAGGCTACCACTGTTGGACCGTTATACAGCCGCCAATCATTGGAGCTCCGCCGTGGTGTTTGTCAAAGCACCGACTCTGACCATCATTGCTATTATTTAATTATTAATTGATAAATGAATAACCTATTTAAAAATAATATAAAAAACATTGACTAATACAAATTTTAAAATATTTGAAAACGGTAATTTTCATTATATTTTAATATTTTAAAAACAGTTTAACATTTAAAAATAATATAAAGAAACAATGCTATTAATATTTTGGCTAAATAGCACATGTAGTCCCTTAACTTAATTTCACGTTTTAGTCTTTTATCTTTTTTTTTCCGATTTGGTCCTTTATTTTAATTTTAAGTACAATTTAATTTTTTATATTTTAAAATGTTAACAATATTATCCTTTTTTTTTACAAAAATTCAAAAAATTCATCAAAATTTTCAACCAAAACCCACAAAATTAATTATATTCTTTAATATAATACAAATTTCATCAAATTCATAACTCAAATATTCAAATAAACTCATATTTTTATTATTTATTTGATTTTTAAAATTCCATGTCTAACAACATCAAATAAAAAAATGAAAATATGAGTTTATTTGAAGATTTGAGTTACAAATTTGATAAAATTTGTATTAAATTAAAGAATATAATTAATTTTATGGATTTTGGTTGAAAAATTTGATGAATTTTTTAATTTATTGTAAAAAAAAAGGATAATATTATTAACATTTTAAAACATAAAAGATCAAATTGTCACTTAAAATTAAAATAAATGACCAAATCAGAAAAAAAAAAGATAAAGGACTAAAACGTTAACTGAAATTAAGTTAAGGAAATACGGGTGTTATTTAGCCTAATATTTTAAAAATTTAAAATAATAAATAAATTAACTTTAAGAATAATAGACACCATTGTTTAATTTTTTGCTACAATAAATTAAAATTATTAGTATTAGTATTATTATTATTATTGTTATTTTATTGTTGTTATTATTGTTATTATTATTGTCGTGTAGGTATATAATTTATTATAATATTAAAAAAAATTATTATGTGGATTGGATGAATATATATCTATTAAAATGTGATAATAGATTCATTGAATGATTTTTATTTTGAATCAATGAATTTGATTGATTTTTTTTAAAGAACTTTAAATGATATTTAAATTGTAAATTGATTAATAAATTATTTTGATCTATTCATCACAATTCAAATCTATATCCGTCCAATATCTTCGGTTTGCCATCTCTGAGGTAGAGAGTTCGAGGGATCAAGGAAATGAATTCAAAGAAAGAGAGGTGGTTCACATTCACAATCTTCATCCAGAGGGGTGCTTTCATTGATGAAGTGTTTCAATTACAAAAACATTATTGTTCATCTATTTCCTTTATTTGTTATCTTTTACTTTTCAAACAATCTTAATTATGTATTTAAACTTTTTATATTAGTTGATGATGTAATAAAAAGAGAAAGATAACTATAAAATGATATATTAATTGAATTGTTAAATAATATTATTATATATTAATAGTGAGAGTATTTTTTTTTATTATCTAGTATATATAATTATTATAAATATTATTTTAAGTCTTTTGTTAATTTTGATTATGAAATTTTAGTTAAGGATTCTTTCTTTTCTTTTATTTCTCTCTTCTTCTTAGTCTCTTCTATGTTTACGTTAGATTATCATTCTTATCAAAATTGGTATATGAAAATTTGGATCCATGTATTTCATTGTTTTTACAAAATTGATAGTATGGAAAACATGTATGCTCATGAATTGAACCGCGCATGCCGATATTAAATGAATTGTATGCGCATGTCGATGCATTGAATTGAACCATTCAATGAGCATGAAGTGTGTATTAAATCTATCATAACAACCTCTTTATTTCTCAAAATATATACACCCTTATAAATATAAACCAAATACTTGGTAGCAAAGGGTACCTATTGTAGCATTATCCTTAACTCCTAGGTGTAAGGTCCATACAACTCCACGTCAATACTCCAAGCACAAGTAACACCTTCGAATTAACAGTACATTATAAAAATTAAGATTCAAAACCAGCATAAATTATTGTACTTACTAGATACCATTATAAAAAAAAAAACACAAAGAAGCCTTTGAAAGTTCAAATTGTTAACCCCTATTCTGTTCTGTTCTGTTTTGCATTGCAGTACAACAATAACATATATTCCACAGAAAAACAATGGCCAGCAAAGAGATGGAGGTTGTAATAGGGGTAGACTTGAAGAGGTATATGGGTCGTTGGTACGAGATAGGTTCTTTCCCATCATTTTTTCAGCCCAGAAATGGAGAAAGTACTAGAGCAACCTACACTCTGAACAATGATGGGACTGTTCATGTTCTCAATGAGACTTGGAATAATGGAAAAAGAGATTACATAGAGGGAACTGCTTATAAGGCTGACCCCAATAGTGATGAGGCTAAGCTCAAAGTCAAATTCTATGTTCCTCCATTCTTGCCAATCTTTCCTGCTCTTGGAGATTATTGGATTTTGTATCTTGATCAAGATTATCACCATGCTCTCATTGGCGAGCCTAGAAGGAAATATCTTTGGGTAAGCAAAACAAGTTTTTCACATATATTCATAAGATATGCATTCATTTTGTATACACATATTATGAAAATAGTATTTTATTAGTTGTCCTAGTTTAATCAATAAATATTAATATTTTTTGTTTAGATATTATGGCTTGTATTCAAATTCCAAACCTCAGCATATTTAAATTTCTAAAAGTAATTATATTATTTTATTTATGGACAAAAAAGAAATTGTTTTAAGAGTTAATACTTAGGTGCACAAACTAGGTAAGTTTTTTACAATATACAATCTTGTATTTATAGTTGGATTAATAAGTCATACAATTGAATCAAATGAGAAATGATTAAACTTATTGATCTAACGGTGAAAAATAAATTTATATATAATATAAGACTATTTTGTGCACCTTAGACAAAATATTATTCTGAGTATAAATATGTTTAATTTTAATTTTTTTTCTCTTTCAAATAAATTAATAATATTAATAATTAAGGGATATATTTGAGAGAGAAAATTAGCCTTATAATTTGAGTCTATAAAAGTTTTGTAAAGTTGAGTTTATAATTTGATATATTTTTAATATTAAATATTATAGTTGATATTACATTTTAATCACATTTAATTTATTTTAAATTTAGTGGAGTCTATAAAAGAAGAATATTATAGTTGATATAAAATTTTAATTACATTTAATCTATTTTTAGAAATACTTTATAACTTTCTAAATTTAGAAATTTTTAATTTGAGTTGTTTAGAGGGGATGAGAGGAGAAGGGGGAGGAGCAAAACCCCCTCCTAAGTCCTATCTAAGCCAATTTTAGTCACACTCCAAAGTGAACAATTTGAATGGAAGAGAATATTATTAGTATTAGTTAAATTAATGGTGACAATTGAGTCCCTACTATAACATGGATTATTTTGGTACGTAGATATTATGCAGGAATACTAATTTGGATGAAAAAATATACAACGAGCTTGTTGAGAAAGCTAAGGAAGAAGGGTATGATGTGAGCAAATTGCAAAAGACACCACAGAGGGATCCTCCACCTGGCGAATAAGGTCCTCAAGACACCAAATGAACTTGGTGGTTCAAATCCCTTTTTGGGAAATAAATAAATAAATAAATATGTTTGGTCATGAACAATATTATGTAATCAGGCTAAAGAAGTTTAATTTAGTTTGTATTTATGTAAACTGTATGTAATCCATGTAATGTGTTGGCTTGTTATGTAAATAGACTAAAAATAAGTTGTTGTTTGGTGCTCTTATCAAATTGTGTAATTAGTTATTATTGGTGAGAATCCAATGTTTGATACTTTACAGCAAAGATATTTTGTTGTTTACTTTTCCTTTTTCTTTATCTAGAATGGGAAAAAGATAAGGATATGGGTATTGATGTATATCATTGTTGTGGAGGGTCTCAATTACATATATAATCAATGTAGATGGTTTTTCTGATGATATATAATTAACTCCAAAGGAAAATACCAATGTTCTGAAAGAACCGGTCTAAAATTGGAACAAATCAAGAAAATTGATGGTCAACCGGTTTAAAAATTAAGAAATGCATTTTATTTTAAAAAATAAATAAAAAAACAACAGTTTTTACATTTTTAAGACATTTTTAGTGGTTATTTTGAAGCAAACTAATGAGATATCTCTAAATATAATTATACATGTAGCCATAGTAAAAAAGTAAAAAAGATTGGTATTAAAATAATCTCACAACAAGGTGAGAGGTAATAAAATAATAATATTATTTGTAAATGGATATAAATATTATGAATTATGTTAAAGTTAACCTACTTGAATTTTATGTTATTTTTTGTTCAATATTATTTAATATATTATATTAAAAAATTAAAACATATTATTTTACTACCATCGATTGGATTCTGAGTATAATTAAATCTCTATTGAATCTTTAAATTTTAAACTGATACTTCAATCAGTTTAACGTTCAGTTTTTTAACATTAGAAAATACTATGGATAAGTAAAATAGTGTGATTATTAAAGTAGTTAAATGTACTGAGCAAAAACATCAACACCAAGTCATCATATATTAAAAAGTTTTAATTTCATCTTAAATTTTCAGAAAGAAAAAAAGTTATATCATTTTCTATACGATAATTAAAAATTAATTCATATTTTAGTCTTATATTTGGTGATCTTAGAGACTAAGTATATACCTTTTTAGGAAGAAAAAAAAGACTAGATGTATATAGATAAAAAAATTTAATACAAAAAAAAGTTATATCTTCTTCTAAAAATTTGAGATCACATAATTGTGTAGAAATTTTTATTAATAATTATATCATTCTATATATATAGATAGAAAAAAATTATATCAAAATTATCTAATAGAAAATTAAACAAGAGTGTCAAATTTTATAAATACTAAACATAAAATAATAATATTTTATAAAAGATGGAAAACTGAATTACTTGCATAATGTTACATTATACAATCATTTTCTAACAGAATACATCATACATATTCTATAAAATTGACTGTCAGATTATAAGTCTATATGTAATATGTTATTTAGGTGCATCTCTGTAAATATTGATTACAAATCTAAAAGTATTTATTATGTTATTAATATACATATTCAAAATTAACGTTATTTCTCCATAATAATACTAAGAAATTAACCGTAATGCACCTTAATAACATATTAAATGTTTTTTTATGAAACATATTAAATTATTTCATACTTACAAAAAATTTACAAAAATGATATATACTATAATTTTTTAATACAACGATCAATTTTATAAAGTATATTCATAGGACAACATAATTTTATATATAACTCAAAATTAACAAAAGCCAGATTTAATAAACAATTTCATTAAAGTAATAAGCAGAGTCGTCAAAATAAATTAGACACAATGAGTTTGTTTAATCTATATGTTAGTATAGCTGGTTTAATCCACATTAAAAATAGAATTGGATTAATTTAGTATAACTAAAAAATAGAGGCAATTTATTAGAAAAATAATTATGAGTCAAGATTGACTTAAATAATGATCCACATTTTTAATACTTATTATTATTATTATTATTATTATTATTAAATCGACTTTAAAAAATATCCTTTTAGACATCAATTGAGTATGACATCATTTTTTTAAATGTAAATTTTAGTAATATAGTATATTCATTACACAATTTTGATCTTCAATGAGATTGATATTTTATTCTTGATATTTTAATCTATATATTAGTATAGGTCGTTTAATCTACGTTAAAAATAGGATTGATTTGATTTAGTATAACTAAAAAGGTAATTTATTAAAAAAAATATTATGAGTGAAGATTGACTTAAGTAATGATCCACATTTTTAATCTTATTATTACTATTATTATTAAAACGACATTAAAAAAATATCCTTTTAGACATCAATTGAGTAAGGCATACTTTTTAAAAGTAAATTTTAGTAATATAGTAAATATTCATTACACAATTTTAATCTTAAATGGAGATTGATATTTTATTCTTCATGTTTTAATCTTTATAGTAGCCAGTAATGACAGATGATATTTTCCTGTTATAATTTTGTTTTAATTTTTATTAATTAAATTTGAAAAATATCATAAGAAAAATTATTGGCTTGTATAGTGTAATATTAAACGAGTCAATCTCAATAAATTAAAGTTCAATAACAAAACAGATCAAACTTTACCGATCCATTTATATAATCAAAACAATAATGTTGTTCCTAATGTTGATTAAACTATAGAGATCAATACATAAATAACTTTCTCATATTTTATTCCTAACACGAAATGATCCATTACCACTTCAAGCACTTGAATGAAATGGACACAATTTCTTGATGAAGAAACATTCTCTCTTGGGCTCCAAGTTCATTCCAACTAGCTATTGTGGGGTCCCACTCTACAGATTACGATAACATCCTAGAAACTGTCGTCATCCAAATTAGACACGTGTAAGGTCCATAAATCTCCACGTGAACACATCAAACCCACGTTATTTACTCCTACAAACAAATGCGCACACAAAATCCAAACTCAAAACCTTATCAAAACCCTTTTATATGTGTTGCATTCTGCTACAACCAAACACAAACTTGAAACTTCTAATCCCTGTTCTGTTATTGCGTGTGCGTCTTTCTCTCGAAATCAATTACACCCACAACAAACAATGGCGAAGAAAGAGATGGATGTTGTAAAAGGTGTAGACTTGAAGAGGTACATGGGTCGATGGTACGAAATAGCTTGTTTCCCTTCGAGGTTTCAACCAAGTGATGGTGTGAACACAAGAGCCACATACACTCTAAGAGATGATGGAACTGTGACTGTTCTGAATGAGACTTGGAGTGGTGGCAAAAGAAGCTATATTCAGGGTTCTGCTTATAAAGCTGATCCCAATAGCGATGAGGCTAAACTCAAGGTCAAATTCTATGTTCCTCCGTTTTTGCCTATCATTCCTGTTGTTGGTGATTACTGGATTTTGCACCTTGATCATGATTATCACTATGCTCTCATTGGCCAACCTAGCAGAAATTATCTTTGGGTTAGTAAAGTTACCCTTTTTCTGACTTTTACTTTTTATCTTATGTTTTTTTTTATTATTCTCTTGAGCGTGTTTATGAGATTGAAAGAAGATAGGACAAGTTTTGAAACCCTTTTTGTTGGAATTCAAAAGTAAAAGATGTTGATCGGTTGTTTAGGTTGATTTCCCATTTGCCTAGTAAGCTTTTGTATGATATTTTCGTTATTGATTGATAGTAGGATTGTTAAAAAACCAAAAACCAACCAAATTGAATATTAAGATTGTTTAAAAACCAAAAAAACTGACCCGTTTAATCGAATCAGATTGCACCGTAAACAACCCAATTGTGACTGATAGTTTGCAAACTAAATCAAACTAGTTTAGTGATTTTTGGATTTTTTTTTTTTAACAATACTGTCTGCAATGGCATTGTTTTGTAATCACAACTGCAATTAAAGCAACATCAAACATATTTGTCAGTGTTTTGCCGCAATATCAAGTTTGCAAGTAACTGCAGCTGCAATTTAGAACAATGAAAATGCATTTGTTTGGCTTGAGAATATGTATCTTGTTGGTGATTTGTTTGTTTCATACAATAACTTGGACCATTTTGGTCCATAGATATTATGCAGGCAGCCCCATTTGGATGAAGAAATCTACAACCAGCTTGTTGAGAAGGGTAGGGAAGAAGGATATGATGTGAGCAAACTGCGCAAGACTCCTCAGAGTGATCCTCCACCTGAACAAGAAGGTCCTGAAGACACCAAAGGAATTTGGTGGGTCAAATCCCTTTTTGGGAAATAAATAAATAGGTATGGTCATGAACAATATTATGTAATCAGGCTGAAGAAGTGTGTTAATTTCATGTCATGAATAAAGGTTTCAAGAACTCTAATATGGTTCAATTTCGTTTGGATTTCTATATATCATGTATTGGTTTGTTCTGTATATATAGACTAAAGATGTCAACTTTAGCAAAGTTGGTGTTTGATGCTCAAATTGTATGAGTTCTTACAGTTTTGGTGATAATTTAGTACCTGTTACTTTACAGCAATGTAATGTTGGTTATTTTATCTTTGTTGAATTTTTTGGGGATGCAATGGCCAACCAATATTTTCTTATGAAAATTGCAAGCTTACTTGGGGTGTTTAAGGATAATAATTCTACTGTGAAATCTCTTTTGCTTTGATAGGAAACATCAAACATGTTAACATCAGAATGTGACAGTATGGTATGGAGATAGATAAATTAAGCAATTTTCTCCTAATTAACAGCAGGTGCAATAAGCAGATTAATTGAAATCTATAATGCAATACAAAATTGGCTGGTTTTGTACTTTTTTGTGTATAACTTCTGTATAAAACACCAGCATCAGGTTCTTGCCTTAGCAGCAAACTACCTAGCAAGCAAAAAAAATCCGTTCGTGATATAAAGTTAAATATCATGAAGAAGATGTTCTCAAAACTTAGCGTAGTTGAGTTAAGATATTTAGATTTGGTGCAGTAACGCAATTATTGATCTCAACTGTGGGATCTGAAATCAACAAGTGATATCCTTTCAAGTTAATTGTGTTATTGTCTAATACAGAGTCATCTGATCTTATATTAATGATTGAGATCCTTTAACACACATGACACTATGTTGAATTGCTACTTTAACTAATCTAGCTAGGAACATAATGTGTGTTTAGATATTATAAAATTGAATATGAGTGAAGCGGAAGTGTACTTGTTCAATACTTCCTTTTCCTAAGTCTAAAACAATTGCTTCTTAGCTAGAGAGAAAGCTTACCACAAGGAAAATACTCATAATTGCATGAGTATAGTTACTTGGTTTAATCATGTACATCTTCTTTCGGGATTCATTGTAAAGATAACAACAATATAAGAACAACATGAGCACTATAGAATTGGTTTTTAGTTCTAAAAAATCGAATCGAATTGGTTTTCAGTTCAAAAAACTGAATCGAACTAGTTTTAATTTAATTTTTTGTTCCTATAAACCAAATTTTACATAATTACTCATAAATTCGGTTCTATTTTTTTAACCAAAAACTGGTTCAGTTCAGTTTTTTGAACTGAAAATCAGTTCGGTTCAGTTTTTTTAAAACTGAAAACTGATTTAGTTTATTTTCAATTTTAAAAAATCAGTTCAAAAACTAATTTGGTTAAGTTCAGTTCTGTAGTTTAGTTTAAATTTTAGTTTTTTTAACATTCTTTACATAATACATTAGATGGGCAATTCTAACATGCACATGAATGTCTAGAATTATAGTTAAGATTATGCCCAAATTTACTTTTCAAGCTGTTTTTTTTTTATTAAAAAAAATGATTATGGGCTTGAAGTACATCATCTATTTGAAAGTAATATTTGTATAAATTGAATTTCTTTTTAAAAAAATTTGAACAGTAGAAACAAAGGACATTGAGGGAGACAAAAACAAAATAGGACAATTTTAAAGAGGGAATGACTATTTATGGGAGAAAATAGGAGAAACTTTCATATATGAGAATAAAAAACAATTTGAACCATTGAAGGTGACAAAATAAAATATGATTTTTATTTTTGTTTTGTCTCCTTCAAGAGCTTATCTTCCTCCCGCATTGTTTCTTGCTTCGTAAAAAAAAATGTAACTAAGTCAAAAAGTACGTGATGGGATTAAGAAAGAGTTTAATTATCATTTCAAAATTTAAATGTATATGGGTAAACACTCAAATTTTAGAAAGGAGTTGTACTATATTCGTATTGCGAGCATTCAATTTTTTTTTTAAATGGAACTAATTGTCAAATAAACCACATCCAAAGATCATTTAGAAAATGATCATGATATAAATATAGATTTTTCAAAAAGAACCGATGATTATGATGATTATGATGTAATGTGTAAGATTCATTGTTAGTTGTCTAAAATATGATAATTGAACTCATACACCTTAATAAAACAGATGTAACTAATAATGAACAATAAATTAGAATCACTAAAATAATTGAAAACTACATTTACATTAATAACATAGATGTAATTAATAATGAACAATAAATTAGAATCACTAAAATAATTAAAAACTACATTTATAAATATAGTTCACAACTTGTTCAATAAATTCATAAAATATTACATCTTGAAAATAAACTACGATTGTCTGATTACATCTAAAGTAAAATAAAACATCAAATTTTAATTCCATAAGTCTGGAACTGATTTTCTGATGCTAAATTCATATCTCATGTTCATCGAGCTCGTAAATAAAATAAATAAATGGGGTAAGATAAAGGGGAATAGTCTCAAAGAGTTTCTTTCATAAATATGTATAAAACATGAAAACAATTTTACATTTCAAGTTAAAACTCTCACTTTTAATTTTTTATAAAAGTAATAATATTATTATTAATTTTTTTTTAAATTCTGAAAAACATATGCATGACATCAAATTTTTTCCTTTGGAACAAGAAAAAGTCGTCCAATATCTTGATGTAAGTCTCCAAATAATTGAGTCCTGATTGGTAAAGGTGGTCTGATCAAACCTCAATCAGCGTCTTCATTGTTCTCCTTTATCTGTTATTTCATGTCTGGAACAACCTGAATGTCCCACTGTGAATAATGTCATACATGATCTGATTAATGATATTGTATTGAACTTGAAATGTTTTTTAATGAAATGTTTTTATTATGTCATATATGCAATGTATCATTCATCCACCACAATTATAAATAACCTAGCGATATACTAAACCCATAATAATTTAATCATAATCCTTAATTCAAACGAAAATCATAGGCAGAAAAATAAGAACATTGGAGTCATGTAAATAGTAACAACGTCAAAATCATGAAAATGGTAACAATATGAGAGTTATGAAATTAATAACAACATAAGAGTCGTAAAATTAATAACAACATAAGAGTCGTGAAGAATCATTTGAATCATATGGATGCAATTTTAAAACACTTACATGCGAAAATTCAATTTTCTCACACTCTAATTATCCTAATCCATAATAACCCAAAACAATTTATTTAAAGAATTTCAATGTCCAAAACCCTCGTATTAGAAAAAGTTAATGTAACATAACTAGAGTTTTACATACACATAAGACGTTATAGTAATCAGCAGAAATCGTGTTCAACAAGCATCCCGACCTTAAATCTAGTTATGTGCATCTAATTAAATTTTCCCAACATATAATTCATTCACAAACAACACAACAAGAGATAAACATCATTAACGTTCTAAATTAACATAGATAAGCTTAAATCTTCAATAAAATCCCTATGTTAAATTTCCTTTTTCTCCTCACTATTTTAGTTCTTTTTTTCAAACAACTTCATAAGTTTGTAATAAAATTAAATCCCAATATCACACTTTAATAAAAAACTTTGAACTCCTTTATAGTTGGATTGCAATTTTGGCTCAAGTTCTTGATTAGGGACAAATTTGGATATGCAAGGTTTAAAAACAGTTTTAAAGAACTTTAAGAAGCTTTTGTAGCTTTTGGGTTTGAAGGATTTGGAAAAGTAAGGAAAATGGAATTTGGAGATTGGGATGAACAATAGTAATAATGGGGTTTTACTCACGGAAAGGGAAAGAAGAAGAGAAAGTGTTTTGAGGGAAGAAAAAAATTTAGGGAACTGTTTTTTTTTTAAGACAATGATAGTTAAGGAAATACTGTAGAAATTCCATTTTTGCATTTCATTTATCTAAATATTATCTTAATGTCCCTATATAAATTAATCAAATTTTAAATTATTTATTTATTTTTTTAAAATTAACAGTTTCATTAATTAATTTCTAGACTTAATAAATTGTTACATAATATTATTATTTGCTTTATTACATAATATTATTATTTGCTTTTTTTTTTTTTTATAATAATAAAGAGTGCCATTTACAAATCAGTTACATAAAAAGTTGTATTGATATACCAAAAAAGAGTTGTATTAAACGGAAATATGGGCGTTAGAACCAAACTGTATGTTTATTTTTGTAACAAAAAGAAAAGTAACCAAAATCAGGTGACAATGGAAACTAGATTCTAAAAATAACATTGTTAATGGTTGTCTTTTGAATGAAAATCCTAACCAGCTATTTATCTGCCTCAATATGTGTGGAAATAAATAGAATAAATCTTATTTCTGAGTCAATCTTACTCTCCAATTTCTTTCCCTCACATTCCCTTGAGGGACTCCTTCACAATAGAAAATTTGTCATAGGGAATGCCCGTTTCATCTATCCAATAGAACATAATAATATATGATGAACATCAATTTTTGGGTATGCCTATCATGATTGATATCTTTTTATTATGATTACCTTTATATACCATGCTTGTTCTTTTGATTGGTGGAATAATGAGACTATTCCAATACCTATGCACATCAAGAATAAATCAATGAATAAACATTTTGTTAAATTTCTATGAAGCACGGATAAAGACACGAGATACGATATTGACGTTGACACTAAAAATAATTTGAATGTAATCAATATGTTTATGTCGTGTCGGTGTCGGACCCCGACACGTGTTGAACATTAAGACACGCCTTCAATCAAAAGTGTTGGTGCTACGTAGATTAACTTTATAGTTGTCACAAAAAGTTAAAGACATCCTAATGAAGGCTTTGTGTTCCAATGAACGTTGTTTGTAATTATAATTCCATGTTTTGATTGACATTGTTTTTAATTGTGACAGGAAAAGAAAAAAATGATTAGAAGCTTGTTACTGTTTTCCTTATTGCTTCATTCAACAGTGGCCCAAAAACCTGCAGGTCCACTTCAACCTGTAGCTCCTATTCCTGTCAAGAAATGGTCAACATTAAGTGGTTGGTAACCATAAACCTTTCTTTCTCTAATTCATTTTCATTTGGTTAAGCTTCAAATGTTATTCTTATGGTGTTTGCTGCCCATCTGGGTCCCACAAGCGTCAAGAGATTAGTCTATGCAGTTGTGCGCAACGAAAAAAAAAAAAGACACTATTCTTTTGGCAATGTTCGTTGTATTGATTCTTTATCTCATTTTTCAGGCAATGAACCGATTGTAATAGCGCGCGGTGGTTTTTCGGGACTCTTCCCAGAAGGTACTCAGGAAGCAATTGGACTATCACAAGACATAAGCATTTTCTTGTGCAATCTTCAATTAACAAAAGATGGTGGTGCCTTTTGTGTGACTGGTGCTACCCTTGACAATGCAACTACTATAGCAATGTTTGATCCTAAGCAGAAAACTTACAATATCAATGGGAGGAATGTGCAAGGACACTTTTGTACGGATTACACTGGTGCTCAGATTGACCAAAATGTATCAAGTGAGTCTTATATCAATCTACATTTTGTGCTTAGGAAACTGTCATACAAAGCTTAATAAATTATGACTACAAGCCAATATATAATATATTGAAAATAGGAGCCATTTTGAGTGACACTAAAAATAAAAAATTGTTAGAATTGTTGTTGCATTTTGAATAGATAGAATATAAAAGGTTGTTGTAGATGAAATACAAAAATTCAGAACTACTTAAGCTTATTTGAGCTTTGGAACTTAGAACTGAAAATTTTCTCTTTGTTATGTATCTCAGTGATTCAAGGCATATTTTCTCGACCGAGTTTTTACGATGGAGTTTCCCCACTTCTTAATGTTGATGCTCTCCTAAGCGGAAAAGAACAGCCGAGGTTTTGGTTGAATGTTCAGGTTCTCTATCTCTCAATGCGTCGAAATTGAAAATTCCGAAACACCCATAGTGCATTCTTTAATTTCTTTCTTTCATCAATGTATTGCATGTTAAATGAGTTTTTTGTTGTTGTTGCAGAATGCAGCATTCTACGCTCAATATGGAATAAGAGCAGTAGATAATGTTCTAGAGATGTTGAAAGTTTATCAAATAGATTTTGTTTCATCTTCAGATATTGGTTTCTTAAAGAGTATCAGTGGGAAAACAAACAAGGCAACTAAGGTCATCTTTCAACTTCTCAATGCTATGGATATTGAAGCAACAACAAAACAACCATATGGCACAATAGTAAAGGATCTTGCGACGATCAAATCATTCGCATCGGGCATAATGGTTCCGAAAGAATTCATCTGGCCAGTTAAAACTGACAAATATCTAGACCTTCCCACAACACTTGTAGCTGATGCACATAAATTAGGACTAGAAGTATATGCTTCTGGTTTTGCTAATGATTTGTTTGCAAGTTATAGTTATAACTATGATCCTACTGCTGAGTACCTTCAATTTATAGACAATGGAGAAAGTGTCGATGGTGTTGTCACTGATTTCCCAGCTACAGCATCAAACGCCATTGGTGAGATTACAAATATAAAATCTCCTACCTTTAGTTCATAATGATCTTCAAAACTCTCATATTTTGTATTGTTTTGCAGGGTGCTTTGCACACAACAACACTTTGCCTAAAAAAGGTATATATAACTAATCTCAAATTGTCTTCAATCATTTAGTTTTGACATGACAAAACTCTAACATTACAAAATGCTTTTACAGGAACAACTTTAATCATAACCAACAACGGAGCATGCGGTGTTTACCCGGGAAGCACTGATCTTGCATATCAGCAAGCTATAGATGATGGAACTGACATCTTAGATTGCTCAGTTCAAATGACAAAAGATGGAATTGCCTTCTGCGCGAATTTTGCAGACCTGATAGCAGAAACCACTGCCATGACTAAATTCATGGCCCGATCTTCAAATGTCCCCGAAATTCAACCAAAAAATGGAATCTTCTCCTTTGACCTTACATGGAGCGAGATTCAAACGTTGAAACGTAAATACTTCCTTAGAACAAGTGTTCATATTCATATTTGTATTCAACTTTTTTAAGAGTTCAACAGGAAACTTATAAGGTATAAATTTGTTATTTCAGCTCAAATGATCAATCCACAAGGCAATGACTTTCAAAGAAACCCAGCAAATAAGAACAATGGTACATTTGTTACCCTTCCTGAATTTTTGGAATTGGCGAAGACAAAGTCAGTCGTTGGCATTTTGATCAACATACGGGTGAGCAACATCGCCAATTACCTATTATATTTGTATATGAAAATAAATAAATAAAACTCCTACTAATGCTAAATGCTAATTCTATTTGCTTCACAGAATGCTGCTTACCTTGCATCCAAGAAGGGTCTTGACATTGTAGGTGCTGTCACCACAGCTTTGAGCAATGCTACCTTTGACAAGCAAACCACACAACAAGTCTTCATCCAATCAGATGACACTTCAGTCCTATCCAAGTTTAAGGATATCCCATCTTACAAAAGGGTGTTCTTCATTAAAGATAAAATAGATGATATACCAACTCAAACAGTGGAAGAAATTAAGAAGTATGCAGAAGTAGTGAATCTTAACAAAAATGCTGTTATCAAAACATCTGATTCCTTGTTGGTAGGATTAACAAAGGCTGTTAAAGAATTGAAAGATGCAAACCTAACAGTATTTGTCCACACTCTCAGAAATGAATACATGTCGCTTGCATTCGATTATTGGTCAGATCCTAATGTTGAGATTGCTACTTACATTCAAGCTGCTAATGTCGATGGCATCGTGACTGATTTTCCAGCCACTGCAAGCAGATTTATGAGTAAGTCATTCCAATCTGTTTAACTTTCTTAAATCATCCAAACAACCACAATCTTATTACTCATTATACCAATAGACATTATTTTTCAAAAGCAAAAGTTGAAACTTTATGTACTGTTATACAATTTGCAGGAAGCCCATGTAGCAATCCGAACCACATTCCGACCATCTTACCAGCTAATGCCGGTGACCTATTAAGTACTGTTCCAGCTGAATTGAAACCAGCAGCACAAGCTCCACTTCCACCTCTTCAGGTTTCAAATGTTGTTGACCCTCCTCTTCCTCCAGTGACCAACTTGACTAAAGCTGAGCCTCCAACCGCACCTAGTCCTCCTGCATCCTCTTCAGGTACTAAGGCATTTGGTGTCAACTCTGTTAGCTCCCTAATGACAGTTTTGGTGGTGGCAATGCTTTATGCTGGTCATTGATGATTTCATATTACTTGGCATTACCCTCTTGGATCTTCAATTTTCATTCCAATATACTTTGGCAGTAGACTATATCTTGATTTGTAATATATAAACGCAAATGGCACTAGTTCTCCAAAACAATTGTTGGGATGAAACAAATGAATGAGTGTTTGGATTGCGAGAAATACTCGTTAAAACCAATCTATATCACCAAATTCAGAATAAATTGTAAAGGTTGTGCAAGTTCTCCATTCTATCCAGTTCACTATAAGAAATGCAAAAAATGCAAGATTTTACAAGATGAATAAGAAATTTAGAATCAGATTCAAGTGAACCTTTAAAAAATAAGGTACAGATTTTCTCCATTTCTCAAAATAAATAGAAATAATCCATTACTATAATTCTTTATATATATTATATTGAGTTTAATTATTACTCTCGCACACCATCAACACATCACAATCATTTATAGTTGTGACTTTTAGTGTAGTTACAATAAAAGTCAAATATTTTTAATGATTAACCATTCAAAGTAATATGAAGGCATACATTTCCAAAAATGGTGACGTTAATTAATACACAAACTATAATGGAATTCTCCATTTCTTTCGAGAAATAGATCCCAACTCCCTTTCAATATGAAAACTGTTCTGTAATTTGTTTTACATAATCAAGTATAACCGTCTTCGTAATTAACTTAATATCTCCGTTTGATTTTGTTACCAACATGACAACCAAATTGTCAAATGGCGTTCTAGATTTTTTTTTCTCACTTACATATTTTTTTTAAATAATATTTTTTAATAAAACACATACAAAACCTTCAAAAGTGATTATTTTTATAAAAAAAAGAGACTATTTAGTGAGAAAAAAACTGTAACAAACAACCTCTTTGACCTTAGCAAGCAAATAGAAGCAAAGGTTTATGTGAAATGATTTATGTATTTCCTGGTTTATGTCAAACGAATTGACAACTATTACCACAGTCTGATTTACAGATTTATGAGACAAATTAATTTACTCGTTTTAGTAACATGTAACAGCACAATTAGGTAATAGAATCTCATAAATATTTCTTGCAATTACAGTTGTATCAACTAGCATTGCCCTCTTCAGCTTTTATTGTCAGTTTTCTTCATCTTGATAGACATTAGTAATCTAGTTTCTTCCTGATTTGTCCTCTGTTGCAACCAACAGTTCAATAAAATTCAGTATAAGTCATCACAGTTCAATCTATCTGCATCTGAAACAGTTGGCACCTACCATAAAAACAACATGGTCATTGATTAGAATTGCATAGAAACAAATTCATAAAAATCTTTTTTTCCCATCTTTCCCATATTCTGCAACAAGATATACTTTTGTAGCCAAACCTCCATAGTCAAATGAAACTGAAAGCTCATCTAACAACAATACAAGACAACCAATGTTATAATGCTTGAAATCAACACTAAAAAGTTTTACTTACATTAGTTAATATTAAAGGGAGACATACTTCATTAATAATGTTTTCAAAAAATTGCAGAACTTGTTATACAGTTGAAAGATCAAACCTAAACAGAATCAATAATCCCAGAACTGAGTATTCTAAATTCTGAGTCTAAATTAGAGAGAAAAAAAAAACATTTTTCTGTTTTGGGTTTAGAAAAAAAAAAACCGGAAAAAAAGTAAAATTGAAACAAAGATAGAATACTTAACACTATTTTGGTTAGACGATGTATGGAATGAAAGAGGGAAAGTTTAATTTAGAAAATCCAAAAAAAAATCCCATCTTTCACTCCATTCAACTCTACCCAACATTGCATTAAGTTAATTGAATTTAGGGTTTGGTTTCATCTTATATAAGGCTCAGTTTTGGCACATAGATGATATCGATCGTCAAAAAGAAGCACCACCATGAATGGCTGCAATTGGATTCAAAACCCTAAATCGGTAAAAAGGACAAAATCGTCAATTTCACCGATCTCGTTGCCACGCCACCGGCGAGTATTCTTTGACGGCGATCGAGCCACCCTGACCCACACTCCAAAACCATCGTCATTGCCTCATAGCGATGAGAGAGGGAGAGAGAGGACCAAAGAAAAGGAAAAGAATGAAAATGGGGGGAAAAAAAAGATACAGATTCATATAACGATCAAGAGAGAGAGAGAGAGTAGTAGTAGTAGCAAAATCGCAGATGCGAATAGCATTATTATGATTATGATTATGATTTTGGGGACAAATGAGAATAGGAAACTGCAAAATCATTAATGAGAAAACTCATTCAGTAAAAGGAGTGTGGCTGCAGAAACCCTAATCTAATTATCATAACCTCTATGTCGCTCAAATTTATACACTCCAGCAACTCAACTTGGCATCTTTCCAATTCTACCCTTTGCACAATTAATAACAAACATAGCTTTGTGCCATTAAAAACAAAAAACTTTGTCCTCAGGGTACTGTGATAATGATTTTTTTATATTATCTCAATTTCTCTTTGTCAAGATAATCAGGTTCACCATTTTAAAAATTCTATACAAAAAATTAATTCTTTTCCAAACACTTCAAAATTTTATATTATTAAAATAAATATATATATTATTCTTAAGTTATAGTTCAATTATTATATTTTAATATTATTAAACTAGATGTCATATTTTTAATTTAAAATATTTTTAATTTTGTATAAGTTAATTATGATGATATTTATTATTTATTTTCAGATAAAAAATGAATATATAAACTATCACTGAGATTTTGTTAAAACAAAAAAAATTATGATTGATATAAATAATATATAATGTTGTAAAAATATATGAATATTTAAATTTAACTGATTTAGAGTTAGAATGAAATTTTATATTTTTCGGACCATATATTGATTTGATTGTTATACCCCTCATAACGATGATAGTTACGTTAACATATATTATATTATATAAGATGATTTAAATTTGATCAAAGATATTAATATTTATTCAACAAATTTGATGACTTATTAACAATTTTTTATTTTTTTTATTAATTAATTTATTCAATAATATTACAAGCTTTGTAATTCAAGTGTTATATGTTAAGTATAAAAGAAAGTGATTTTTATTAACAATAATTTGAATATATTAGATAAATATATAAGAAACTTTGTTAGTTATTAGTAATTAGTAATTTTAGTCAGTAAATTGTATATATTTACCTTGATTTAAGTTTATTTCCAAGATAAAAAATTATCTTCAATACACATTCATATTTAAGTTGATTTAAATTTGTTTGTACTTCTTAGAAAATGTTATATATAATAGATGGTTGTTTGGATGCTAAAAAAGAAAGAACAAGCAAAAATAGGTGATTTATCGAAGAATAAATTATTTAAGGATTTTTTTCTTTTGTAGGACCAAATTATATGTTTTTAATTATTTTAATGATCAAATTGCCCCCTTATTTAAGTATAATTAGGGACCTAATTGTCCCTTTTCTCACATTCATTATTTTTAATTGAAAGAATAGTCATTTCATTTCTTTATCTCTAAGGAGTAGCCTAATAGTTTGGTTAGGAACAAAGAAGAAGATATATGCAGAATATCTAGACTCAAACCTTACTACTAAATACTAAAATTCTTTTCTCCATTGAAATATATACTAACTACTAACATAACATTCACCTAAAAAAAAAGTCACTCCATTTCTGTTTTTAATATTTAATTTTCTTCAAACTAAATTAGATTTAACGAAACATTTGTCAATCAGAATCAGTTGATTGTATAAAATTAGACATTTTTTATGGATTAAAAAACCAAAAGTTTCTTACCCGAAAAAAAAATCAAATTTAGGTTAACTTATTTATACCTTATATTTAATTGTAAAATCACTACTATTTAGATATGTTATATGTTATATCCGGAAGAAGAAAAAAAGATATGTTATAATATTATATATTTCTACAAATATAGTAAATATCCTTACAATTATTAAAATGGAGATATTAGATTGAACACATATATAAACCTATTTTACTTGTGCATACAAATTAAAGATATTTAGTTTTGTAATAAAAAAAATGGTCTATCTTCAAAGATACTTATTTTCTGAGATGCTCAAAATATATACCTGTTTGTTATTAACAACAATAATAGTAATTTTGAGCACAAATAACTATAATTTCGTGTAAAATCTATTTTGATGGGATTGAATTTAAAAATTGTCAACTATCTTTTTTGATGATTCTTATAAAAAAACTCAATTACATATTTCTTATTTATGTCATGATTCTCCTTCCTACAATATGTCTTTCCTATAAGTCAATCTCACTATTTATAGACTTCTTAATCCTCATCAACAAAAAGTTTGTGATACTTTACCCTAACTAATGGAGGACATTTCGGTAAGCAAGTTTTATCACTATGGTTTTGTCCATACAAAGCTTCATGATTATTATTGATTATTTTCACACCTTTCATATAATCAGATTTCTACTTTGAAAGTTGAATTGGGATGCACAAAGGGTTGTCCAACGGATGTGACCAACATGTTGCAACAATTGAAAGGTATGTTTGGTTTTGTTCTATACATATTTTTTAGTAGTCCTCTTAGATTTCTATGTAGTAGATGATTTCTTGATGGTTTAGTTTTTTTAAAATATTTAATTTATTTAATTAAATTGTAAAACTTGTAAACAGGAGTGAAATCTATATCCATTGATCCAAATCAAGGGAAGGTAACAGTTGTTGGTAATGTAAATCCTATGATGCTAATCAAACTTCTTCAAAAGATGGGTAAAAAGGCACAACTTTGTTCTTTTGACAAAGAACCAAAGAAAAAGAGTGTTGGTTCTCATCACAGACAGAAACATCATTTTCACTGTTGTCATGAGAGTAGTAACATTGAGGATGAGTCTGAAACCGTTTATTATGATGGTATGAAACATAGGACACATCACTATGAAAGGAGCAAGACAAAACATGATCAACATAACATGTTTGGTTTTTGTAATCAACATCAACATGCACCACGACAATTCTCAGGATATGATAACCATCATCCAACAATGTCTTGTAACCAACCTCAACATATGACATATCCAAGGCCACCATCAACGTATCCAATATCAAGGCCTCCCTATCGTTACTATGGACATGGTCAGCCCGCATGGCCTAATTATGGACAGGGTCAGCCTGCATTGCCCACTTATGGACATTATGGCTCAAGGTTGCCAAGATACAATCCCATGATCCACTACAACAGTTATGCAGACAATTATCGCTATACTATGTAGATTTAGATTAAATATGTCGTTATTACATGTTTTACTTTTAAGACATTTTTTTGAATACTAATTGTTTTATTTTATATTATCCAGTTATGTTACTGACGAATTCATTTGCTAATGCTACTAGGCTACTTCTAATATATACAACTATATATTTTTCACATTTTTAGTGTACATAATTTCCATTACAATCAATGTATATCAGTAAGGGAAACAAATTATATAAATGAATTTGATAATCTCAAGTAGGTGTGTCACCGAAGTATCAAATAAATTATATCATAATTATCCTTTAGTGCAAAAGGTGTGAGTTGCTTCTTGTACCAACGAACACAACATTTTCTTAGTTTATTATATTCACTTTAGAAAATAAACAATTATCACATTCTTAGCATAACATCCTACAAAAAGTTAATTGCAGGGACTCTTAAATATTTTATGGAAGATACAAGAACAGGCATCATGCTGCAAGTTTTCAAATGTGACCACTGTGTCTGTTATACAAAGACAACTACATAGCGAATTTGGAAACGAATGTATCGTTACAAATGACATTTCCATTAAATAATTCAAGAACTTAATCCCATCTTGATGTAATA
Organism: Cicer cuneatum; assembly: GCA_037974295.1. NCBI lineage: Eukaryota > Viridiplantae > Streptophyta > Magnoliopsida > Fabales > Fabaceae > Cicer > Cicer cuneatum. The sequence continues at coordinate 1,386,445 of JBBPBO010001985.1, forward strand.
TGCAGATAAAAAGAATAATAAGAATTAACTAATATCCATCCGGTCAAGCATATCTACAAATGTCATCCTCCTTGGAAACCTTGGTGGCAGCCTCATAATCATGGAATCTTCTATCTCAATGGGTAAATGAGTCGCCACAATCACAATTCCTCCTTGTTTCCTATGTTCTGCAATAATGTATTCGAGTAACTTTACACCTTCATCATCTAATGCAACTGAAGGCTCATCAAGTAACCATATGGGGCGATCAATTGCGAGCATTCTAGCAAGTTGCAATCTTTTCCTTTGGCCCATTGAAAGCATCCTTGGCTTTTCCTTGGCCAATCTTCCTAGTCCCATCAACTCAAGTGCAGGCATAGCCTTCCCGTGCTTGCCTTCAAGAAGTTCAAACCACTGAATATTGTCCAGAACTGTAAATTTATCTGTAATTGCATCTTTGAGAGAGACCCAGTTAAGCTGAAGCTTATACTGATGAAAGATTGTTGATTTTTGAATGTCATGGCCATTCCAAAGGATTTCGCCTGCAGAAGGACGAGAAAAACCAGCTAGCATGCGCAAGAAAGTTGTCTTTCCTGAACCATTTGCACCGGTTAGCACAAGTGCCCCTCCATCGTGAAGAGAGACATTCACATTAGACAGAATTTGCTGGGCATTTCTCATGCAAGAGACTTTGTTAAGGAGGAGACGAGGCAATGGGGGTTTTCTAACAGACATCAAGTTTAACAAGTGAAAACTGCTGCCAATATCTGCAAATTCAGATTAATGTTTACTGATCCTTAAATTTTCATTGATAGCGCAAGTCGCATAGCATCTCCTGCACAAGTTCACTGTAACTTCTTAAAAACATATTACTAATTGAAGCAAAACAATTCTGATTTCATGAAAAGTGACTCAACATCACACAACAAATATGCCATTGTACCATACAAAAATTTAAATACTACATAAATGTAGAACATTTAAATTACTTCTGATGCTCAAGCATTTTCATCAGTCCCAAATAAAGGCGAACTTTGGGTTAAGTGGCATGATAAAACTAGGGGTGAGCAAAGCTTGGTTCTGAACCAGAACAGAACTGCATGTAAACCAAACCGAACCGAACTGGTTTTAACTTAACTGCACTTGTTCAAATTGAACTGAGCTGTTACAATATGCATTCAACCGAACCAAACTGTTTCCGTTAGTATCTCTAGTTTTAATAGTGCTCAGTGAAGATAATTTTATTGTCTAACTCATTGTTTGATAAGTTGTTGATGGTTGTGGAATAGGGACATTTATTACTGAAGGTTAAAATTTTGATTGCTAATAGAGCTCATTGCTGATTTTTATTTTATTTTTATAAGCGCTCCTCACATTCTAATCTTTAGTACTTCTGCATTACTGCCTTACCAGTTTTATTTTCCCTCTTTTGTGAAGCAATTTCATGATTGTTCATGTCCTCTGACTCATTAAAATGCATCATTTATCGACCAGAATATTTGCCACAGATCAAATTCATAAGCAAACTAAAATGCAGAAGGAGACAAACATTTGTTGAACCCATTTGCTGTTATGATCTAAAAGCAATTGTAGGGAAATTTTAATATATAATTTGAGTTTGTTGTGTTTTGTTTTCAAAGTTACTTATGATGCACTGAAACCAAATAAGCTCTTGTTGTTGATCCTTCATTGATAGAAATTTAATAATTTGCTTTATTACTTATATGCATGCGAATTTTAAGAAAAAACGATAAAGCAATCTTTCATTTCTCTCATCCCAATTCTTACTCATCACATGAAAAGGTATACTGTAGTGGTGAAGAAAAGGAGAGAATTTGACATACAACCACTAAGAATACACAAAACACACAACCCTAATTTCTCAGATGAAAATGAAGGAAAATTTAAATTTGATATCATTGTTCGCTCTATAAGCCACAAAGATTAATTACAAAGAAAATCTGCTTACTACAAACCCTTAGAATAAGAACATCGATATTTGTTAGTTCTGCCCGTACCTTCTTCGCTCCTGGCTAAAGCAATATGTGGAAGATCTAAACACTAAGATGGCTTTCCTTTCCCTTAAAATTCTGCAGTTTCTGGAAAGTGGCACTAATTTAATTTTAAATTTGAGAGAGAGCATCACAATCACACATGACCCAATTAAAAACTGCAATAGAAACTTACAAATTAAAAATTAAACCGACTTTATCAATTTTAATGTCTTCAACTAATTTGCACTTAAACTGCAATTGAAACTTGTAGTGACTGGAATGCATTAACCATGCTTTGCACTTTTGATTATGTTCAAAAGATTATTTTAACAACTTAGTTTCATACCCAACCAGCCAAAGCATCAGGATTTCAATTTGAACCATTACTAGTTGTATGGACTACAAGACCACTTTACGGAACGCGCATTAGCTAAAGCAATAAAACAGAAAGTGCTTAAAGCAATAAGGTATGAAGTTAAACACCAAATATAAGATGTAGCTTCACTACAAAACATCTAATATGTCCCAAATAAGCTTTTTTATAAACCACAATCTACTTACTTTAATCACTAATAACAAATACCTTCTATCTTTTTGCAGATTTAATATTATATTAGCTTTAAATGTTATTCAATTATTCATTCGTTCTCTTCAGATGTTGTCTTCACACCCACAAACCCTTTCACCAAAATGAATTAGAAAAACAACAAAGACACTTATCAACCAAAATTAAGGGGGTGCAATCCCAAACAAAATCAACTTCACTCGGCAAGCAAGATTACAAAAATAAAAACAGAATCGCAAACTGAGACTATTTGGAAAGAGAATGGAACTTACTTGTTACTGCGAATGCGGGAAAAACAGAATCGCGACTTGATCTTCTCTTTCTCTAAAGGAAATCGGGAACTGAAATCACGAATTTAGGAGAGTGAAGGCGGAGGCGAAACGAGGAGGTGAGATTTAGAGTTACTCGAAATGAATTTAGAAATTTAGGGTTCTTGAATTTAGGGATTTAGGGTTCGTAAAGCATACATTGCTGAGTTCCTTCCCCAGTTCTCCGACTTCTTTTAACTAAATTTCCGTGTTTTTCGATTTTTACTTATATTTGTCTTATTTTTCATTTATTATTATTAAATATTTGTTTTGTTTTTTTGATGTATCTGTCATAAATGTTTGTTCAGTGAGCCATTAATATTTATTTTATATTTTTTTTAATTGATGAAATTGAAGAAACCAATTTCAATTTTTAAAATATTGGTTTTTTTGATAATTTTTTTGTTTCTTATATTGATAGTTGGAATATCAAAGATAATATATAGTTGAAAAAATAATATATGGTTAACTAGTTTTGATTTGGTATACAATAATAATGATTAAAAGATAGTATAAAAATTTATGCAAAAATTTAAATAAAACAAATCCTCATTTTTATTCTCTAAAATTTCATTATGGTTAAAAATGACGAGAATAATATTGATTTTTTTTTTGTTATTTTTTAATAAAATAAATATTTAT